>JAVLVB010000768.1:2219924-2277681 GCA_032876305.1 Orestias chungarensis | reverse complement strand
TGTGTGTGTGTGTGTGTGTGTGTGTGTGTGTGTGTGTGTGTGTGTGTGTGTGTGTGTGTGTGTGTGTGTGTGTGTGTGTGTTTGCTGCCTCAGAAGCCAGGAGCGTCCTGGTGGTCACGGCCGCTGACAGGAAGCAAGAAAACGCATCCCTGCGTGTCGGAGCCGCGACGTGAAAGTGTCCGCTGTCAGCGCAGGCCCGCCTGCCTGGGAGCTGATCAGTGCTCAGAACAGGGGCGGGTCCACGCTTCCCTCTGCCTCTCACTGGTGCTGGCGGAGGGGAGAGGCTTCAAGACCATGATGAGTTCAAAAAAAAATCTCTTCAGCAATGAGACTGAAAATGGTGTCTTAAAAGCATGATAATACTGTTGTAAAATCAGGTTTTCATCATTTTAGTGGTGTTGGTGGGGGTCAGTGAGTGAACCCTCTATGCTGTGAGGATAACAGACATCACAGTTCAGCAGAAAGCAACTGGAGGATACATATATGTGTGTGAACTAATGCGTTTCCTTTTAAATCTGGTTAAAGATAAGTTATTTTGTTCATAAAATTTTCTCCCTGTGCATGCATGGGTTCTCTCTGGGTACTCCGGATTCCTTCCACAGTCTGACTGTTAGGCTTATTGGATTCCCTTACTTGTGTGAGTGTGTGAGTCTGTTGTTCCTGTCTGTCTGCGATGGACTGACGACCTCTCTATGTTGAACCCCAGCCTCTCGCCTGATGACCCCTGGGGAAAGGCCCCAGTGGACCCTCACCACCCCACAGGGACAAGCAAGTTGGAAAATGGACGGATGGATTCACCCGGCTTTTCTTAAGATGTCCTGGTGAGCTGCTCATATCAGTTATATCCAAAATACCACTGCATAGAAATACAGATATAACTGACGTTGCCTGTTTGTTTTTTTATAGCACAAATTCTTCAGATAAACTATAAATAAATACATGGGTTGTTGATTATGTGTCGACCAAATATGTTGATTACGAACAAAAACAAAACAAGTAAAACAAACCATGGTGTTCGGTACAAACCATAACAAAGATTTGTACCATGTCTTGTGAAAGGATTCGTGCGATATGCAAACACAAAGGCTGAAGAAATTGATAACAGCTTTAAGACTTTTTGTGAACACAAGTCAGAAAAGTTTGTGCTCCGTCCTGTTAAATTAACTTCTTTTAGATTTCAACTGTTTCTGCATTTATAGCTGTTCATCTTTAGGGTTATGTTGTTTTTTTGCACTGCAGATTGATATGTTCGCGTATTATTTATTACAAATTTGCTCAAGCTCAGTCAGACTCAGTGGCAAGCGTTTACAAGGATTTCGGTCCGCTAAGGCTCTTTACAACATAACACTGGATGTTTGTGGTAGTTTTCCTTATTGAAGGTGAACCCAATCCAGGTCTGAGCAGCTCCTCTGTGCCAACTGATGAAAAGCCTGAAAAAATGTGTTTTATTTAAATGTAAGTGAAACTTTATTTCCTAACTTTAATAAAGCAGCTTTTAGAAAGAACTCAGATTACAGTAAATTATTTAAACTTTTTATTTAGATCTAGAGCATTTCAGTACATCTTCAGCCTATGAAATTATAGGAAAGGCGTAACAAATGTAAATTAGGGGTTAATATTATTCTTTTTTTTTTTTAAAGCCGATTTGAGATTATACATTTGAGGAAAAGTTACCCATCATTTTACTGATCATTAATAATAGGGACAATGAAGTACCTCGGAGGAAAAAAGCAGCCAAATAGGAATCCCTCCTATTATCACAAATCCTTTAATTTGCTCTGAGAGGATCGACCAGTCACTACTTGAATTGTAAAACTTGCCATCTCCTTTGATTAAACTAATACCTTTGGTGAAAATTTAGCATATTTCATACATTTTAATTCCTCATTTATTCATTTTACCACTCAAGATTTTAAAAACTAATGGCCAAGGCATTTAGTTGTTTGGCGCAGATGTTTTATCCGCCTGAAAATCTAATCTTGTTCTAATCTTCTCTTGTGGACATCCTTCCCATCACATATCCCCTCATTTCTCCTCCTTATACCTGTACTTGCTATAAATACTGAAATAAACTCCCTACATTTGGTGGACATAGATCACCGCCATTTCTGTCTAGTTGTGCTAGAGTTCTCCTCTCCATGGTTTCATTCCACCTTAAACAAGCTTAAGCAGGAAAATTTGTATTTAGGGTCCACTTGGTAAACCATGTTTTAATCATTTAACAATGCTTTGTTGTTTTAAAGTTAAGATAGGTTAAGACAGTGAGGAAGGCAGTAAATTAGTCTGTACATTCCATGCAGAGTAGAAATTTTGTTTTCCGAGACCAGTACCCTTCTATTAGTGTGATTATGTCCAGGATTAAATTGAATTGCACAGCAACCATATATGCTTTGTTCAGACTGAGCAAACAGTGTGGTTCCTCATTTCAGGACCTAGACCGAGAACCCACAAAACAATAAATCAATCTAAGATTTAAACTGAGAAGATTCCTTATGAAACCAGTTCAATCCAGAAATAAAATGGGAAAGTGAAAGACCAGCATTATTGAACCCTTTAATGTAGTCATAACGTTGTATTTTCCTACTTGCAAAAAAAAAAACTGGTTGTAAATTTAAAAAAATGCATCCTAATTAATCCCACAGCATAAAATGCGTCTAAAGATTACATTTTCTTAAGTGTGAAATAATTATTCCCCAATAAAATCTGTTTATTACAAGGGTTTCAACCAAACTGGATATAAAGCATGTGCATTATACCGATGCAATGTCCTCTTTTTACAACTATTGATTTAAAGGCAGCTGCTGATCAGTGCAGTTCATGTATTTGCATAGATCAAGAGAGAGAGTAAGTTTTCAACAAATACTCCCTTTCAAGTTAAAATTTGATTTCAAAATCTTGGCACGGTTAAAAAAATAAAAAAAATCCCAACTTTGTGTAGCAGAGCAGACACACAGCACAAACCTCCGTAGTTCAACTTGATTTTTATTTCGATTTTGTTTTTATTCGCTTGATCATCATCTCCAACCCAAAGACAAGAATACACAGCATCAATTGAAAATAATCCATTTAATAGTTTACAACTTCTCATCTTTAAAGATCATTTCATATTTTCAGTCTGAAATTCACGCTCTCCCAGAAGCCATGGAACCGTAAAACAGTTCACTAGAAACAGTGAGTTGCCTCTCCCTCTCCCCACCAATAAAAAAAAGAAATCTGCTTCGTCTTTAGATGTTTTCAGGCTGGTCGGGTCTCGGATGAGGGAAGGGGGTTATTAGAGGTCATGTTCTCAACATAAAGTGAATTCAGTTCTGTTTTTCCTCTTTTTAAAACACAAACAAAAAGACCATGATGTGCATTTAGATGCTCTTTCAAGCCCTTTAGTTGACTTCATCCCAGTGAACAACAAACAAACAAAAAACACTCATCAAGGGAACCAGATGATGAATTTGCCCTTAAAAATGACAGAAAAACAGACAAGAAAATCAAATAAAAACAAGATAGTAACCATGGCGTAAGCTCATAATGAAGGATTTCTAATAGAGCGCGTTGCTGCCCAGAAACGTGAGCGTGACAAATTTGAATGTTTAAACTTTTCTTGCATTTGCAAAATAGGTTTCAAAGCAAGAGTAGAAACGACCTTATTTACAGTTCTTCACATCCAGCTCAGAAGCCCGAGAGTCGAAGTTGCGAGTATTAAGTCCAAATCATTAATGTTGGCCTCACGTCCATTTAAAAAAAACAAAACCAAAAGTTTACAGCTTCATATAAAGAACTGATCTGGCGTGATTGATGAGGGTACGTACAGTTCGAAGAAGACCACACACACAAGCAAAAACATTCAGGAATAGAAGTTTGAAACATCCTCTCACTATGCCAGCCTTACATTGTGCACAGCTCCCTCTTGTGATCACTACCCTGCAGTGCATGCTTCATCTGGTTTGCCTCCATCAAAAAGAAGCCGATTAAATAAAACTGATGGGGCGGGAAAAGAAGCTCAACAAGAAATAGAACAACGCGTCGATTTACATTACAAAAACTCTTGAGTTTTCACTTCAGGTTTACAGCATAATTTCTAAACTTTAATAGAAGTTGGGCCATGCATGTTAAAAAGAAAAAACAACCGACTGTATATATGGGGAATAAAGGAGACAGAGAGAAAATGACTATTGAGCTTCACAAAAACTAAAACCGCAGGTTGAAGAGAAGGTCAAGAGTAGACACGTAAGGCCAAATATGAGAGATGCGTCTTGGCAGAAGAGGCGATCTGCAGGAGGACTTTGAGGGGGGGGGGCAAAACTGACAATCGCTGCTCCTCGGTAGTATCAGTGCATCATTCAGAGGGCAAATATTAAAGCTGCTTTATAAACCCACTATGTAAAGAAACCCAACCAACGCCTCCCTGACGACACCAGCACACGACATCCAGCTCACGACTCAATAGTCCCTCCGCTGCGTCCTTTTAAGTTTAGTTTTGTACATATATGCATACAATTATTCTTTCCAACTAATCTTTTGCGTATTGGGATTTTATTTACTCTGATCAGCATTTTTCGTTATACAACTATATACAATGTACAAGGCAGCAGATCATAAATCTTTTACAATGAGTGAGAGATGACACATGCGTGTGACCTCTGACCCACGCCCGCTGAATCTGTTTAGACAACGTACATTGTGGGAATCGTTTAGAAAATGTTTTTTTTTGTTGTTTTTTTTAAAAGAATGAAAGATAGTACAACAGATAAACAATTTTAAAAGCCCTCCGTATGTACAGAAAAAAAAAGCAAATATAGCGTTTCTCAACTAACAGAAGAAAAGGTTCAATCAAAAAAACAAAAAGATTTCTCCATATACACATATAAAGAGCTCAAAAAAAATATATCTCCAAAGCTATTAGTACATCTCTGGTTTGGTCACAGAAGTTAAAAGTTAGTGAAGCGAAGAGTTAAGTAGCTCGACTTGAACATCGGCGGATGCGAACGCGTCAATAGCGATGCGGTGAGTAAAAAGTCATGTAACGAGATGTAGAAACCTCTGCTGTGTTTTGTCATGCAGGTGCTCTCCTCTGATTGGTGACTGAAAGCTGCCGATGTTCTGCCACTAAAAGTTAATAGAAAGAATCGGCGTGAGGTATTAAGGTTACTATCCCCGATGACTGCATGCTAAAGATTAAAGAGAATTTTAGAACAAAAAAAAAAAAGGTTAATTAGCTCTTTGACTAATAATTCGGGAGGATTTGAACAACAACTGATAGCAGTCTGTCAAACGTTACACACATTAGCTGCCACTAGCTTTGCTCTAATTATGCGATTTTAATATCATGTTTATTAGAAGTGAAATTTCTCTATACTTTACAAATTCACAAAATCATGGACAAAAATTGCCGTGCAGATTAGCGTCTTGGTTTTTGTTTTGATCAATGGAGGGGGAATAAATTTGAATCCATCAAGACCTGAAGACAAAAGTCTGAACACACTGGCGCTTTTTATCCAGCCAAGCCAGAAAGGCACATTACTTTGATATCAGGCATAACTTTTAGTCAGATTACTGCAGAAATAAAACATATTCTTACAAAAACAGTGGTGATAAGATGAGCATCCCAGACAAAAAAAACAAAACAATGAAAGAAGAAAGAAAAGCATTCAGTGCAAGTTACTACATTCATGACAAGCTTCATTTACATGTGTAAGCATGGTGACCAAGTTCAATCAGGGTAAATCAATCACAAGTATAAGTCAGAAATATGCAGTCCGGACTGAAGACACAGATGCAGGAAAAGTTTAAAATGCAGACCTCTCCAAGACAAATGCTATTTGTTTTCAGAGCTATAAACGTTTCACTGTCATACATCCGACTTACAGTTTTATACAGATCTACAAGCCTTTGATTGCTTACACGTGAGTAGATGAGGGGAAATGCTCTGAACACAGCCACAAAGTTAGAGGAAGTGGTCTACTAACAGAATCAGGAAAAAACAAATCACCTTGAAGTCAAGTCCAGTTGTGATCGTGACCCCCCGCACACATGCATTCAGCAAATTAATGTAATTCAGAATGAATACAACTTTAAAGTTATATATCATCGACAGTGTGGAGAAAAAAACAAACAAAAAAAAACTGTTTGTGGCTGTTGCAAAGTTTTTTCCTGCTGCCATCAGAGGAATGACAGTTCACATGGAGAATCTAGGGAGAAAAGTGCCTCAAACTGTATTTTAGGTTTAAGAAAAAAAAAAAGAGAAAGAAAAAGCCCAAAGGGGGCAACACTTTTTCTCTACAGCCACTTTAGAGGTGAAGTGTGCCACAGTGGACGGTGCCTATGAGTCCTTCAGGGTGTGGAGATGGAGCAGGGAAGAAAAAAAAACATCAGTGTAAGTAAGGAGATCAATTAGAAGCAAAAAAAGCAAGTTTGATGATTGATATGTTTTCTCCAATTTCTTTTGCAATGCCAACTGGGACTTTTTAACATCTGCTCTATTCTCCCGCATTTGATGCTCTGCTGCTTCCCATGCAACTCGAGGTCAGCGGTCTGAAGTGATGTCAGATGAGGATCCATTGGAAGTAAAGAGGTTAAAGGGTAGGGAAAATTAAATAAAACTTATAGTTCCCTTGGTGGGGCATTTCAGAGGCAGCAGGAAATGGGTATCACTGCCACGACTGTGGGGGGAAGTTATTAACCTCTGCCAGGTCCTGCACAGCCGAGCCTTTGTGGGTGTAGGTGAGTTTGATCCTCATCCGTAACTGTTGCTGAAATTTTAAAATGTCGTTTGTAAAAACGGGGAAAACCGTAAATCACTGAAGTTGCGGAATCTGAAATGAAACTCACCTTCTGTGGGTTGAGGACTCTGATGACCTGCGTGACGCTTCCCTGGTTGAGTGCTGGGACAAGGTTACTGCTGGGGGAGAGGAGCTGTAGCTGGAATGTCTAGAAAAAAAAAGTACAGGGAACACCTTTAGATCAAAAAATAAAGTGTTTGGAACAAAGTGGACTTAAAAATGATCACGGTGTAATTGTTCAACTCTCGTCAATTGTTTGGTGTCGAATTAAAATGACTTGGTTAAACCGTTACTAGAGCCTTTTCACCATGGGGACGGCGCCAACCAGTTCTGCTCTCGAAGACATTTGATTGTTAGCAAACTGCATTATTTAATTTGGCCCATGATTTTCGTTATTGCATGAATCAAGGGTGGACAAACTCCAAAATAATAACATCTAAGAGGACTGACTGACATGTTCGCTGCTATCACAGAGCTGCACGTCTCCCAGAAAAAAAGCTTTTGCAATAAAGAAGTGAGAAATGGCGCCGGTCTGGTCAGTGTTCCGCGTCAGCTGATGTGATAAACCGGAACTACATAACGTTAATTTGGCTCAATGTGCACTTTATTCTTGTTTCAGTTTTTCTTTTAAATAAAAGTAAACTGTGGATATTGGGGTACATCTTTGGATATCGATAGATATCCATAAAAACAATCAGTTAATCCAAAAAAAATTTATTCGGCAAGAAAAAAAATCTATATAAGACTAAATTAAATACATAGGTTTATTTCAGTCAATCTAGTCCATTACTTTGAAGTTCTCCCTTTTATTGAGTGTCACTAAACACCATCATAGCAACAACCAACCATTAAACCCCACCCACAGACCTGCACATGGCCATGCCCCCAATAGTGAGGGGCCGACAGCGAATGGAGACGCTTTAAACTACAGTAGAACTAAACTATTAAATGATTACTCAGACTTGATAAGTAATCGTAGCGGATTACGTGTATTTTAAATTCAGACTAACCAGTAACCATTTTAGGAGAGATAAATATACACAAGTCAATGTTTAAAAAATAAAAAAAATACTCCATTAACAATTAGAACCGTTTTCCTCTACGGCCTCTGGGAGTGTTTGTGTTGCAAAAGTCAGCCAAGTCCACTTATTAGTCAGCTTTGTACATCAGTGACACATTGACCCGGTTCCAATATTTGGGAGTGCTTCAACTGAGGTAGAACAAACAAAGTTTGAGTTTTATGTTCTCTAATGTTTATTTAGCACAAAAGGTTGAGCATCAGACATGGAGGTTCCTTTTTTGCAGCTGCTCAGTGTGTGAATGATGAGCTAAACAGGATCTGCTCACTACATAATCTTGCGCATGCAAGTTTAAGGAAGACCATACTCCTGTCTATTTGATTACACTGTGTTATTGTGAAAAGTTCATGTGACTGACTGTGTTTCTTTCCCAAAGAGAGAAAAGCACTATTGTATACTACATTTACTCTTGTTTTACCTGTTTTGGTTTTATGGTTTCTATTCTGAAAAGACAGGGAGGTGTCACTTTATTTTGGTCGTCAGGATCTAAAGTTATCAGTCAGCTAGTGTAGAGAATTAGAAAGTACCGTTACTAATTGTACTCGAGTTTAAATCACATGAAACTGAGATGAAAACATTGAGATCACCAGCTAAAACTCATTCATAATACATAGTTAATTAGTAACAATGATAGTGATTCAACCTAAAAATGTAATTTTCCTTTATTTCATTTTAAAAGTTATTTAATTTAATTTTGTCATACTTGAGTTGGCTGATCATACTTTTTATGTTGTATAAGTTATATAAATAAGCCTTCTAACTCGTCTTAAATCTTGTTTAAATGTTTAAGGGAATTGTGGGTTTCAAAAACAAACCTAAAATAAAACTGCTTTTTTAAAATCTTTGTAGGAGAAGATTGCATGTATAATAAAGAACGCTTACCTTTGGTACTGCAGCCTGAAAAACAAATTCGGTCATTTCCGCCTCTGTTGAGTTGGTGGCGTGGATCGTGATGACTGCGATGTTTGGGTTAGGGTTAGCTCTCTCAAACGTGAAATCTATTTTTAGACCATTCTTGTTGTATGCAGTCATAGAAGGAATACCTACGCAGAAACGTTGGGGAAATTA
Source organism: Orestias chungarensis (assembly GCA_032876305.1). Classification (NCBI taxonomy): domain Eukaryota; kingdom Metazoa; phylum Chordata; class Actinopteri; order Cyprinodontiformes; family Cyprinodontidae; genus Orestias; species Orestias chungarensis. Next base: position 2,268,761 of record JAVLVB010000768.1, on the reverse strand, counting down.
AATGTTGGCAATGCAGAAACAAAAGATCAAGCGTATTTATGACTGGCAAAAGGAACGGCCTACTACCAGCAGCTGCGATATCATTGAACAGCGGTTGTGAACCGAGCCCGTCCAACAGGAAAGATGGCTGGGAAGTGGGGACTGTTGGAGCAGGTGCAGGACCACCTGAGGAAGATATGTTGGGATGTTTTAGGCAAAAGGATGCAAAAACAACAATTCTACTATTGTAGATGTTTTAGAAAGTGTGCTATCATTCAAACTAATTAGGACGAGCTTTACTAGAGTTGACCAGCTTTCAGTCTATCTTAAACATGAGCTTCGTACCACTTAGCGAGAGGTCTCCCAGGAGATCAAGCAGCTCTCCTCCAGATGAGGCCGGCTTTGTAGGCATCGTAGTCTGGATTACCGGCACCACATCATTACCACCCAACAAGTCTAACAAATCATTCGCCTGCAGAGTAAAGACATGAGAATTTGGTCAATATATGTAATACAAACAATCAATCACTATATTAACAACTAATAACGAAATTTACGCATGTAACTACGGTTCTATGAATCCCGTATAACTGCCAGAGGGCGATTCTGAAAGAACTGAATGTTCCTTTCACGCATGCGCCGCTCGAGCAGTAATACCAAAAGAGTCCCACCTGTGACACATAGGATGACAATCAAGAATCTATAAGTCCTGGCGTCATCAGAGGCTCTGCTCCTACAGAATCTTCTCGCAAAATCAAGGATTCTGCGTAACAGAGAAGCTCCGGCCGTCATACGGGATTCATAGAACCGTAGTTACATGCATAACTTTCGTTCTATTTCATCCCTACTGACCGCCAGATGGCGGTGCTGAAAGCACTGAATGACTAATACCAACGATGTCAAGAGGAGTCCTGAGCCCATACCCCGCTGAGAAGACCCAGAAGACCCCTGCAAAAGGACCTGGCCCAAAGATGAGGGGCGGCAACATTGACATTGTAAAATCTGGTAAACGTGCTTGGGGAAGCCCATGACGCAGCAGCACATATGGCGTCTAGCAGAACCCCTCTCATTGCTGCCCAGGACGCCGAGACGCTCCTGGTAGAGTGTGCCCTCACACCGACCGGCAGGGAGCAGCTGCTTGGAAAGAGGAGAACCTAACTCAGGACCTCCATAGCACACAAACAGCTGGTCTGAGCGTCTTATACTGGCAGTAGCTCCAATGTATGCCTCCAGCGCCGCACTGGGCACAACAACTCAGTCCCGCCGGGTTCTTACGGCGTAGGCCGAAACCATGCCAACGTCAAAGGCTGGTTACGAGGAAAACGGGACAACACCTTGGGCACAAAGGCAGTATTTAGCCACATGGTGACAACAGAGTTGTCTGGTCCCCACCTGAGACATGAGGGGGGTTGGCGAGCTGCATGCAGTGCATGCAGCTCGCCAACCCCCCTCTCGTATAACAGAATCTGTGGCCAAGGATGAGCTAGCGCATCCTGGCCCAGTGCGCCCAGCTCCCCCGTAAGGGAATACCACAGGGGACAATGAGATCATGCGTACCACGTCGCTGTGAAGTGACCACTCTCCCGGAGCAGGCCGATGGCGAGAGAGTGAGTCTGCAACCTGATTGTGCCTGGCTGGCAAATACCTTGCTCGCAGGGTGGACAGGCGAGGAAACGCCTATTCCAATAAGTCTCTGGAAACCTGCAGAAGCTTTGAAGACTTGGTGCCGCCATGATGACTGATATGGTAGACAACAGAAGTGTTGTCTGACCGGATCAGAACATGCTTTCACATTAGATGGGGCAGAAAGTGCCTGAGAGCCAAATGTACAGAACAAAGCTCCAGCACGTTGATGTGTGTACCATGATCCGTGTGACACCAGCGTCCCTGAACCACTCTGTGTTGCCACACTGCGCACCAACCCATCCATCTCGATCACCTCTCTGCGACACACTACACTCCCCATGGGGACACCTTTGGAGAGATAAACCCTGTCTCTCCAACGACTCAGGGCCCGAAGACACAACTGTGTCACCACCAACTTGTGATGCCTGTGCAGCCTGGCGTCCAGGTGAAAGCTGTTGAGCCACCTCTGCAAAGGGCGTAGCGACAGCAGGCCCAAGGGCACAACCCTAGTGACCAACGTTAGTTTGCCTAGCAGCTGCAGGAAGGCAATGTATGGAAACTGCCTCCCCAGCCTGAATCGACTGACAAACCTGAGTATATCGTCCACCCTTCCAACAGATTGGCGGGCCCTCATGGTAGTCGAGTCCACCATGACTCCAAGAAAAGTGGTCGACTGAGACGGAGTCAGGCCACTTTTTTCCAGGTTGACCCTGAGGCCCAACTGGGACACATGAGCAAAGAGGCGACCTGTATCCCGAGAAGGGCTTTCTGCAGTCACATGAAATGTGCATGTGAAAAGGTAGCACCTTTAGATACCTGTTGAGTCCCCGGAGATCCAAAATCGGACGAAATCCGTCCGTCTTCTTCGGCACGAGGAAATACGTTGAATAGAAGCCTCTGGCTAGGAGGGTGGGAAGCTCCTGGTCTAGTGGGTGAGCTTTCACTGGGTCTGTGATTACAGTGACCATGACCCAGTTAGAAATGTGAGGCAGTCGTCGGAACTTGGCCGGTAACCATGCGTTGAAGTGGCAACCACCCATGGGGACACGGCATGAACAGCCCAGTAACTGAGCTGCTGGTGGGAAAAGCTTTCAAGAGCGGAGTCTACTTGCGGGGCATCCAGCTGCTACCGTCTCAAGGCCACAATCATAACCTCCCGCATAGAGCCATCGGCTGACTCGCTAAAAGTCTCTTAGAAGAAGAGTGTGATCCAGAGCCAGATGTGTGAGTTGACTGAGCACTCCCCTCATCCCTAAAGTGGGAGGCTGAGGCAGCCAGCGACAAAACATCATCCTCAGTAGTCAAATCAGGCATGGGTGGAGAAGAAAAACCAGCCTCCGCCACCGAAGGATCGAATTGGCGTGTCTGAAACAACGATTTCATCTCGGCTAATTCCGCAGGCAACAGCTCAACCCTAGTGAAAAGGCCCTGATCAGACTTGGCTCGCTTTTTCCGAGACGGAGCCAGGGGAACCTCGGTCTCACTCTGGCGCTTGGAACGTGCCCAGAAGGCGGAAGGTCAGTGTAACGCTGAGGCTGCAGCTGAGCCACCCGAGCCACCCTCAAAGCATGAGACATGTAACTACAGTTCATGCAGGGATTATCCATCAGTCCCTCCACTAGGTGATCGTGAGCTAAAACCAGGAGAGGGGGCGGAAACGCTGCCGTCACCGATTATAAAAGACACAAACAAAGCCAGCCTAGTCAACACGGCTAGCTTGCGGCAACTTTTAACAAAAAAACTAGGCCCAAATTGGGAGAGGGGGCGAAACGCTGCTGTCACCAACTATAGCATAAACAAAGTTAGCACGGCTAATACCGTAAGCCCGCTTCAACTTTCATAGTAAGTCAGCTAAAATTGGGAGAGGGGGCGAAATGTTGCCGTCGCGAATTATAGCGCAAGTAATGAACAGAGGCTAACACCGTTAGCTCCAACATAAACACAGTGCGTATCTGTAAAGCTCTATAGCCAAAAGCCGTAAGTTGGGAGAGGAGGCGCTAACGCTGTCATCACCAACAAAGTGCAAAAATACCTGGAAACGCTTTCCGCAGCGAAGATTGATCCGTCGCAGCCCCAGGAGGACGAAGAACCGCAACTCCAGCCAACAGGCGATAGGGCATCAGGCGACGGTAAAACAACAGGTTTGTAGGCAGAAGCCTGTACACCGAACCGCAGCGAGAAGAAAAAAGGAGAAGAGCCTCGGATAACGCCAGGACTTATACATTCTTGATTGTCATCCGATGCGTCACAGGTGTGACTCTTTTGGTATTACTACTCGAACGGCGCATGCGCAAAGGGAACATTCAGTGCTCTGGCGGTCAGTAGGGATGAAACAGAACTTTACTAAAGTCTACGCCAAATACAAAAAAAACAGTTTTAGGTGCATCTTTAGACAAAAATAAACCTTTACGTTAGCATTGATCTAGGCGTTCAAGTTAAATATCAGCAATAATTACAGTCCTTAAATGAATTCTTACTTGGTTTGTTGCTTGGGTAACAGGTGGAGGATGTTTTGACTCCACTGCAGATGGCTCAGTCTCTCCATTTGTTTGGACAATTTCCGTGGGACCATTAGAAGCCGTTTTCTCCATAATGGGCATGCGTTCAAGAAGAGCTGGCCTATTGTAAATAAATATGTTAAAAAAGAATGAGCAATAGATGAACTCAGATTGTTTTTTTCCCCATCGGCCTACACTAATGATGAACAAAAAAAAAATTGTATCTTCCTTCATAGCATAAACAAAATAAATATACATTTGTCATCTTTAATTTGTGTTTTTCAGTTCTGGCTTTGACCTCGAAAACTTTATTACGGTTATAAGATGTACAAAATAAGACTACTATACCAAAACTATAACTCACAAAAAAATAAAGTGTGTTGCAAAAATCTTAGACATAAAATAGGAATAATAATTGCATGGAAAGTATGGGAAATATATCAGATTTTTTTTTTTTAAGCCTTAAATTTACTTTTTGGTCAACGCAGAAATCCTGAATTTATTTTTTTAATTAAACTTAAGGACGGTTCACCTCATGTGGTCGTATTTCTTGAAAAGTGCATTGTACTCCACAGCTCTCTGCTGTAGCTCCACATCAATGCTACTCCCATATATTGAAACCACCTTTTTTATTCGACTGAAAACACACAAAAACAGAAAAATATTTACAAGGTAACAAACAAGAAACCAGACACTTGATAAAAACAAAACAGAAGGAGGCAATATAGTTAAGTTTCAGCCAAAAATTAAAATGTGCAAAACCAGATAAGATGTACTTTAAAAACTGGCTATCAAACTTGTGTTGCTCAAAATGAAGACAAATTATAAAATAAAAAAGAACGACAGATAGATTCTTAGCATTTTCTCTGAAATGTAATAACTCTTGTATTATATCAACCAAAATTCAGTTAAATAAAATAAATCATACCGCTTTGCTCGTGATTTATTCAATATTAAAAGGGAAAACATCAATTTGGAAAACCTTTCGGATAGTGTAAAAGAACAACTACTCTTGTTCTACAGCATTCAGGCCATAATTTGCTTCTGCGCTTATTTTTTTATTTACTTATGTGAATAACAAATGTGAAACACTTATTCAACGTTACAGCACTAAACATCTTCACGAAAAAATGAATAAGATATCCAACAAGGCTAATGTAAATTTTTTTGGATGATTTATAATCTTTGAATAAAAAGGCTGAATGTAATCAAATATTATTAAACTCCTGCAGTAAAAAAATTGTCCTATCAGGAAATTAAATGAGAAATAAAAGGAATGGAAAAGCTCACTCACTTTACACTGCCGAAACGAGTAGATAGCTTCATGATAGCGGTGAGGGAATAACCCCGGGTCACGGGCGTGGACAGATTAGACACCAGGAGACCTTCCAACACATCCAGAACTTCATCCTCAGTCACCTTAATTAGCAAGTGAGAAGAAAACCCCAATGTTCACCAGTGTACCGTCTGTTTTAGTAAAGCTTGATGCTTGGGAATGGTTTGTCTCGTCATACCTGGATGGGTTCCTCTTCCTCACACCGTCCTGACACCAGAAGGTCTCCATATTCTCCTATGCACCATGATGCAACCTGCACAAGAGGTTGCTGGAAGACAAACAGAAAATATAGGAAGTTTAAAATGACAAATATTGATTAGGTGCTTCAGCATCATGGATTAAACTTAATAGATCAAAGCAGGGCTTCTCTGACCTGTGAAATGTCGTCCAGCAAAGCTTTGTAAAGTCTCTGAACCGTATACGCATGCATCTCCACACTGTTTGTGATGAGCTGGATCAGGTTGGGAACAGAATCGTCTCTCACATAGCTCCCAGCCTAAAACAAGCAGAGATGCAAAGGGAAACTCAAACTAGACTGCTTGTAGAAATATGGTCATTACTTTAGTCACTGGAAAGTTGTGTAGCCTACGGACCGTTGTCAGTACTCTCATAATTGTGTCTATGTGCCATCTTTTTGAAGGAGCATATCTGTATAAAAGAAAAACACAAAGTTGTGTCAAATATATGGAAATGTTCAAGGCATCTAAACACTATATGTACAGGATGAAGAGAAATGCTGTCAGAAAACAAATGGTATCAGCAAAGTCTGTCAGACGATGGATCACTCATGTTATCATCACACAGCATTTCATACGTTTGGAAACTGCTTTTCCAGACAGGGTAAAACATAGTGACTGCTTCCTGTAATGCCTAAAATAAAAGCTTCGAATGACAATGCCCTTGACACAGTAAAACAAGACACTTTTTATATTTTAAAAAAAGCAAGCAGCCAAGTGAGTGTATTATGTGTGGGCGTACTTCTCAGCAGCCAGAAACACTCCAGACGCACAGTCCGCCTTGAATTCTGGGTCACAGGAGTCCAGGAAGTAGAGCAGCTCCTTCATCATGCCTCGGATGTTGTTGCCGTTCACGAGGGCAAAACTCAGCTCCATCGCACGTCTGCGCGGAAATAAAGCATCACGTCAGTAACGAGTACACAAGCAGACAATCAAGAAGTAAAGTCAAAGTAATTCCAGTTCTGTAAGTGACCTCTTAATGGAGACATCCAGGTCTTTCAAACAATCCACAATGGTGCTTCGATGTCTCTGAACTGCATTGTGATCTGTTTGTACAGTCTTTAGTAGAGATGTCAATGCCACATATCTGGAACATTGAGGTTTTTTTTTAATTAAAGAGAATAATTGGGATTTAACATACAGGCTTTTTTTTATCAACTGCTAAAAAAAAATCTAAATCAAGTAATTACCTTATATTTTTGTCATTGTTAAGAAGGAAGCGACCTAGAATGTTAATGGCCAAAACCTGTAAAAATAAAAACAAAAAAAAGTATTCAGAAGAGAAAAATCAGAAAACTACTAAGGTTTGCTTTAAAACAAAGAAAGAAAAAAAAACGAACTCACCCGCAGTCCGCTTTCCGACTTGATGTCCATTATGGTCAGAACAGTCTCATACAAGATTGCATTACCTACATTTTTACTTGTCTCTGTGTTCGTTGCAACCTACAACACAATAACGAGTCACACTGTAGCAATGCCCTTTTAAAACTACATTTATATACACTACTCACAAAAAGTTAGGGATATTTGACTTTAAAAATATAAAAAAGTTCCCGCTACAGTGATATCATATCACGAAAGTAGGACATGTAAGTAGAAGGATGCACTGGTGATTTCCTCATCTCAAAAAAGTTGTTGAAACAAAAGTTAACAATGGTGTGTACACCACAGCAAAAAATGTCAACGTCTCAATAACTCGTCATGTGCCCTTGAGCATCAATTACAGCTCAACAACGACGTCTCATGCTGTTCACAAGTTGACTTATTGTCTGCTGAGGCAGGGAATCCCAATCTTCTTGAAGGGCAGCACTCAGGTCATTGAGGTTTTGGGGTTCAGAGTTTCAAGCCTCTACAAGGCGACTCAGTTGATCCCACAGGTTTTCAATTCAGGTCTGGAGAAAGTGCAGGCCACTCCATTTGAGGTACACCAGTCTCCAACAGCCGTTCTCTGATGATGCGACCCTGATGAGCTGGAGCATCCCTGGATTATGGTGTTATTCAGGTAGTATGGGCTTGTCACTGTACCATTAACAAAGTGTAGGGCAGTTATATACAGACTAGACACACCTGCCCACACTGTGAGACCGCCACCACCAAAAGCTTGTCTGGTGACAACAGTGGCTGATGCATAGCTCTCTCCTTGAGGTCTCCAACATCGTTGGCGGCCATCATTTCTGCTCCACATGAATTGACTTTCATCAGAGAACAGCACTGAGGCCCAATGGTCCCTCGTCAAGCGTAAATGCTCCCTGGCCCATGGAAGACGATGACGCCTGTCCCTGCTGGAGTGGTCAGGTACCCTTGCAGATCGTCTAGCATGCAGACCACGCTGATGTAAACAGTTTTGAAACGTGCCTGGAGTTGAGTGGCATTCATCATTTGGTTTCTCAGGGCATTCTTCACGTCATCAGCATGGGATGTGGCCAAAGGACGTCCACTTCTACCCCTTTCTGTAACTCTTCCAGTTTCTCGGTATCTCTGTTGCAACCTGCTAATGACACTCTGTGACACTATGAGCTCAGTGGCCAAGTCCGTCTGAGAACGTCCTGTTTGAAGCATTGCAATGGCCAGGTACTGTTGATCCATTGTTAGGTGTCGTGTTGGTCTCATGATGTCACAATGTGAACAGCCTGATGAGGACGACTGTTTAAACACCAGCTGTAATTGAACCAGGAAATTTAATGGTCGATTCGAGGTTCAAACACCTGTTGTGACTTTTGCCGTTAAGCTCCTCGTTAGAGAACAGCAACATATGCAAAAGTACTGAAACATTTAACATTTGGACAGGTGCATTCAAAAGCTTACAGAAGCTCACATTAAGTTCACCTGTTAAGGTTTGAATGCATTTTGAGCTCATCCTGAAATTCAACCCGACAGCCAAATATCCCTAACTTTTTGTGAGTAGGCTATATATATATATATATATATATATATATATATATATATATATATATATATATATATATATATATACACATTTTAAAAAGAGCTTTTTATTCTAACCTGTGCAAGAATGTCATTCATTGCTTCACTTGAGTCGTCATCATTCTTGCCTAAAATTCTCAGTAGTCTTAATATCCGCACCTAAGGAAGAAACAACATCCTGTTATAACAGTAGTCCGGTCCCCTAAGCTTGATACATAAGAAAAAAAACTCAATCAGCAGCATGACTATTTTTTTATTTATGTTTTACCATAATTTGCTGTAACTATTCTAGAGTCTTTGTGGCTTATTCAATTAAAAACTGTGACAAAAACAAATTTATTTTAAAGTGGTTAATTCCATATTAACCCTTCAGAGAAATCGCCATTTGTTGACGGATGTGGTTTTGATAAATTTACCTGCAGAAAAGGGTCGCTTATGCCTGAAACATCATGTTCAGGAGAGTATCCAGACATAATTAGGTTCTTGAGGATTCTCACCAACTGTGGAACCAGCTGGAAAGAAAAATACCAACAAAACAAAAAGTTTTAAAGTCAAAATATTATGCATGAATCCAAGATTCATACCTAAACTAACTTTTATTGATAATAAAGTGACAACTATTCACATACAGAGCGTGAAAGAGTGTTAGTAGTTTCTGTCATTTTTTTAAGGGTGTGTTATATAAAGGAGTGCTGGTCATCTGAACCTGGTTGGAAAATCAAAAAACCTATACAGTCACAAAATTATTTGTTTTCCTAATATACAAATAAATAAATCCTTAGTCAGATTTATTAGCTTAATTTCTTAAAATACCCAACTATATAAAGAAGTATGCTGATATTTAATAACAGTATGCATGGATACAAAATGAAAGTAGGTTGGAACATACATGGTGAGGAATGAATAGAAATAGTAAATGCAAAATTTCTGCATTCCCAGTAATAAAATATTAGGTTCAAGTATTTGACTATGTAAGGGGGAAAAATTTTCCGGTTTCGTAACAAATGTGATACTTCCAGACCAAGGTCATAAAATATAAAAACAGACAAGAGCACTTTACATTATGGGCAAAAACGACTATACATCTTAAAATGACGTTCCATTGCTATGTCTGCAAACCCATGCAGACCTAAAGCTTTTACTATTATACCGAAAAGGTTTCTGTCTTGTTTATAGTGTCACCTGTGGCTAGCAAATGAAAACCACCAACCGTGCTGATTTACATTAAAACTTTGACAAAACTGCTTACAAATTGTGGTAAATGTTTCTGACAAATGGGTTAAACAAAATAAAACAAAAAATAACACTTTTTATAATATTTAAAACACTGAAATAGTAATGATCACTGTACAATAGAAATAAATCAAAAGTCTAAGTTAAAACAGAACATGACATTACTAAAACCAAATCTGGTTACATGTGAGGTGACCATGAGGGGTGATAACTAACAACAGCATGCACCAGCTATGAGATCAGAATGTACTCTTACCTTCTCATTCTAACACAATGCAGGAATTGTAACAAAGACAAATGACAGAAAAAATATGAAGGAGATGTTAGGGAGGGGAAAACTGGAAAAAATCATTCACTTTCAGAGAGCTCAAGATAATGTTCAGAGTATGAGCATGAGACGTGGTGCTTCTGCCCTAGTTTTTGTACAAGAGGAACAGCATCAATTAAGAAACAACAGGGAAAAAAAGATTAAAGAGAAACTGTGTTATAATCTGGTTTAACATATCTGCCAACACTAGCTATAAAAAACAAAATGTGCAACTGGAGGAGAATGAAACGTGACATGAGCTTTAGACAAATGTGCAAGAACCGGTGTCAATTTTCATGCAAGACAATTAGTACCTTTCTGAAGTGGGACAGCATATCGGGACTTCTTTCACACATCTCAGTGAGGAGGACAACAGATGTGTGCAGAACACCTGAGGGGACATAGAAGGAAAGATTATTTTGATTTACATTTGTATTTAAACTCTAAATTACTTATAAATACATGTGAATTGTATAGCTGTACCCATTATTGACAGAGGGTGTGATGCATTTAATGCCTTACTGCAGGTTCTTTTAATCCGTCTTATCATTGCTCACTAGCTTTGCTGGCTCCACCTGTGCAAGTTTGTCATTTTATACTGCAGCACAAGGAGCAATATTGTAACACTCCTGTTTTTCAACAAGGTCACTAACTGCATCTCTGAATTTACAAGGCAAACAAACTCCTCCACAGTAACAAGTCTTATAGATGGCAACCCTGCAACTAAAACAATATTTACATAAATTAAACAAGACTAGCCAATATGGAGAAGATTTTAACTCTTTGCAACATTATTCAGGTGGATCAGCCTGTAGTATCTGGCCTAACAGCATAAGGGCAAGTGCATCCATTCACTCTGTTTTTAATCTGGCTTAAGTCATAAAGCCAAAATCCGGGCTGACAAGCTTTACCTGTTCTCACTTCAATAGGTATTAGTACCTGCATTTATGAACTGCAGACCTAAACTGGACATGATAATCTATGAACAATTGTCAGGGGGAAGATAAAAAATGGTGCTGGCGAGCTGAAATTCGATATTAGGCTTCCCTATTTCTGATAATAGACAGAGCCACAGGATGCTCTTTTGAGTATACCTCAATGTCTATATTAATAATAACTTTTTAATTGGTATAATTTTATCTAATTTAAATTATCTGAGACTCTATGTATGTTTTTAATGAGCTGTGAGGATAATCGTTAAACTAACCAGCAATGAGCAAGTAAATAATATCAATCTGTACATAATTTATACATGCATTTCACTTTTTAAACTAAATTATTACAACACAATTTTCATTAATATTGTTATTTATCAGGATATGAGTAATTTTGTTTTTAAAATAAAAAACACAAATTAGAAAAACAACGTTTCGCTCGATGTCACACAAAGGAAGCTTTCAAACACTAAGGTGCAAGACCAAATTAGCTAAACATGCCATTAGTGATTCAGCATCTTAGGAAACATAATAATAGTTTTCATCCAGTCTTTAAAACAGAGCCAACACAAGGTGATGTTTTGCATTCACATCGAGTATTAAATTGTAGGGATCATTTAACTTTGGGACGCATCACAAAGAAAGCATTTATTATTCTATGCTTTTTTCTATTCTCCAAAAGAACTCCAAATAAATTGAAGTGTATAGCTGCCTCACTAGTTCCAATCTCCTATGCAAAGGATGTAACAAGAAGTTAGTTGTTCCTAACAAGGTACTGCGAGTGGAGGGAAATTGGATGAATACAGCCTCTCTGTGGGACAACAAGTTTCTCAGGTAGCCAAGGGTGGGCTCCTGAAAAATCTTACCGTGGTTCTTCTCACTCAGCAGGTTTTTTGTGGCTGGAAGAAACATTTCCATGAGCTCTGGGACCTTCCTGATGACATGAACTGCACACAACGCAGCCTGTAAAACAAATTTTCAAATAGGAGAAAATTTAACATCGCACCTTTAAGATTGTTCTGCAACACTTACTCCCACACATAAAAAAAGCACAAAATCTATCAAAAAACAAACAAAGTGCCGCTTACTTTTTTCCTCAAGTATGAGTTGGAGGTTTTAAGCAGCTTCTCTACTTCGCCTGCCAAGTCGCGACACATTTCTGAGGACCCCATACAGCCTAAAGTGCACAAAGCCAGGCCTTGGACGTACTGTGTGCTGTGATTCAAATCACTGGTGTGGGAGAAAGAAGTCACATAAGTTGTGGAAATGCAGCCGCAGCAAACAGGGGAAAGTACTAAATGTTGTAATATTTTATATAAGGGCCACATGAGGATAGAGCACATTATAAAGACTCTGATTTAGTGTAACACATTAATGTAGCTGTGTGTAGGCAGCGTTTCACTTACTTTTTAATGCAATTTGTCATTAGTAAATGAACGTCCTGTCTCTCGTCCAGAAGCAGCATAGCTCCCAAATAACCTATCCGCTTGTCAGTGAACTTCTGGGATGCAATAAGCTTCAGACACTCCAGCTGTGAACAAGATAATGGGTCACAAAATACTGAGTTTATTTTGTCTGTAACAACATCCTTAATCCTCTCAGTCAGTCTCACACTGTCAGCAAACGTACCTGCCCAAAATGGGCTGGGTAGCCCAACATATGCATATAAAGTAACTTTGCCACATTTCTGCAACGATATGTGTTGTCTTCCTCTCTGAAAGATGAACGGATAGCAGCACACTCTTTCTGGATCATCTCACGCTCCTCTGCCTGAGTGCGTGCCGTCCGGATGGTCCGGATCAGCTCCCGCAGTCTGATCGGAGCTGGCATTCTCTGGAAAACACAGAAAAATTGAAGAGGGGGTTACCTATTGACACCTTGCATAAGTTATTGTGTATAAAAAAATCTCTATATATATATATTTTAGATGTATGAAGGTTTCATGTAGAAATAGGAGCAGAAACAGACGAGAACGAGAGAAACTTAATTCCCCAACATGCTCTGTTGTGAAAAGACATTTTGCACAGCTATCAAACAATACAATTATTTTAAATAAAACCGTAGAACAAAAACAAACCAAAAATTTAGTGAAACTGTACTAGCAGGTAATTCCAAAAAACACACAAAATCACAATTAGTTTAACCCTTAAATCGTAGCTTTAGCGATAACTGCGATTACTTTCCAAATATTAGAAACAACGATTTCACATCCACATAAAACTAAAATATATGAAATATCAGTTTAAAACAATGACTGCAGCTAGGGTCACCTGTAGAACAATTAGAGGCATTCTTACACATCTAAATTGGCATATAAAAATTATTTATTTATAAAAATGTATTTATGACTCCTTACTGCTTCCTTGGCGCTTCAAGTGTTGAGATAAAATTTGTGCAGTTAATGCAAAACTATTTTTTTTAAAAGATGCTACGATGCAGACAACAGTATTATAATGGTGGACTTTTTGGAGTTTGTTTATATGGTGCTGCTTCTACTATATCTAAAAAGTCAACAAAGCTTTTTCAGAGATCAGTCCGTTACTACCACACGAAGACAGAGAGCAGAGCTAAAAGACATTAGGTTTCAAACACGCACTTCATTACAGTGAATGTTTGAAAGTATGAGTGTTTCTAAAAATATATAAACGTTCCACCACATTAACAGAGATAAGTAAAAAGACCAACTTATGTATGCTGTTATTACAGCTGTACGATCCTCTATACCTGGTGAAACACAAGAGTTTTGTGTTTAATTTAAGTCTTTCAGTAATTTAATATCAAAGCTAAAAGCTTCATTACTGCAACCCAAGAATTTGGATAAATGCACATTTTGTCTCAGTTTGTCATTGAAACCTTTCATCAGGAAGAATACAGCAACAACAAATACGGTAATTTGGGATTTTTACCTTTGAAATCGAGAGGATATTTGGTAAAAAGGAGCATAACGTCTCTTTACAAAATCACTATAAAACTGCCAGACGCACTTATGACTCAAAATCATTTAAGTAATTGTATTTAACATGTGCAACATTGGTTAGGACTAAAAAAAAAAAAAACAGTACAGGAGCAGTATTTATGCTCAACATTAGTTTTATCATCATCATAACAGAACCATAAGACATCATGATAAAACTTTTAATCCATGTCACCCACCTCTACATCGTACATATAAATTCTGCTTCTCAGTTATAAAGTAATTAATAATCAAGTTCCATCATACAACAGATTGCTCCAAATGTTCCTAACCGAGCTCTTTGCTCTTAGCCTCAAGTTTACTAGTTGTTAATAGTTTCTAAAAGTAAAATGCGAGGCAGACGCAATTTCTAGTTTTGAGGCAAAGCCTAAAAGTTTACCTTTTTATAAATCTTTAGTTAAAAATATTGTGATGTTACTTACATTTTTTTTTATTATCAAAAAGGACTGACTGGTAGCATGTTAACCAGACACTCTCAACAACGTTTCTCAGTGACTAATTTAAATAAACTGAACTTAACTGTTTGATCATTTAGGACATATGGAAGTCATGTGTTGTAAATTGGCTAAACTTAAATGAATCAAACCAACAAAGATCTGAAATGTTTATGGCATTTTTTTTCTATTAATAAGGTTTATCAAGTATTCATCAGCACTGTAAGCCTAAATTTTGAGTGCATGTTTTACATTCAGATCATGTTCATAGTTGTGTTCCGATTAAACTCAAGAAATTTGGATTACTTTTTAATAAAGTAAAAAACAAGAAAATAAATACCTTACAACACTTGAAATTTAAATCATATCAACCTCTTTGTTATGTTATCAGCTGACAGTGAATAAATAATACCGACTCAGGGGGAAAATGAAGGTCCTTTGTACAAAAACTGGTGAGTTGCTGCTATTGAAAGAATTCACTTTGATCAAACAGGAACAGAGAGGCTGGGTCGACAAGGCCACGCTTTAATAAAGCCAGAGACATGGGGTCTGTGTAATGCTAGTTAAATTGCCTTTTCTGAATGAAACCAGTGTTGGACTGCATGGATCTTGATACAGCATCTCTGGCTGTGTGTATGATGAACACAAAAATGTACATTTAGCTCCTGATGGGAGCTGATTAAACTACTGTACCATGTTTCTGCTGTGCAACAATATAGTCTGAAACAATCAACATTTGATTTATTTATTTTTAACACCCATCACTGCCACTATCTTTAAATGCCATGCAAAGAAAAATATCAAATGGATTTGAAAGACAACTGTATTAGATTGTGCTCAGGAAATGAGAGCAGATACCACACAAAGTGAAAATTACAAACAGGACAAAGTCTACATGCTCATCTTACAGGATAACTTTCAGACACAATCCTGAGCCATAATATAAGCCTTAACCAATATTTTAGGTTATAATGTCAAATATAACTAAGACACCTTTATCGGGAACAAGGAAAACCAATGTTCCCAATGCTATTATAGCTGTTATTACTTCAGAGACAGCCTAGATGGTATTTTTAATTATCTGACAACCAGAAACGGTTAGAAAAAACTACTTTCTACTCCCATTAATTGAGCAATATCGAATAAAAGAAATCAAGTAGATGGTTGTACTAAGTTTTACATAAAATCACAAAATGCAGACAATGATTCACTCCTGGGGTTTACTAAAGCGCATAGTTGATTTTAGTCCCCCCCCCCCTAGGGTAAAGCCTTTACAGTCAGCTGACATTTGCAAAGTAACCAAATCAATACATAAAACTACAAGTAACAGCAGCATGGTTACTCCTGGTCAGTGGTACTGTTAAAAAAAACATACAGGTTTAAGCTTCTGCTTTCATTAACCGCAAATTCAAAATAAAACTGTGTTAAATAGGATCTTGGCTGTCTTGTTTTACACATAATGTGCTGCGAATTAACATAGAATAATCCTGGCTAGAACCAGCCTCTCCTCTAATCTGAGCCTACCTCTCTATTTTTATGTTGCCATAGGCTCTGCTGTCGTTCCCTTTAGGGGATTGAGGAGTGGTTGTTTACTTAAAACCCAATTAATCCGTTAGGCATTGTTTAAAGGCTACATTACCAATGAGGGCCTCAATCAAATCATAATCTACAATTTTACAGTAAAGTTGTAGGGAGCTTTTTTCATTTGATTATCACGTCGTAAGTCATCATATATTTGAATGGCAGAAAGGAGTTGTTTGCCTGATTCCATATTCCTGTTCTAGTTACAACGCAATCACCTGCTAAATATTTTTTAATAAAAGTTTGGTCCAGTTGTGCTTGATTTTGTATAGTAAAACATCAAACTAATAAACAGGCATGTGTGCTATCACATTGTTTATCTTTATTGTGATAAATTTCGTATCATGATAAAAATCGTCAAACGTCACAATGATAAGTTAAGATTTGTGATGTTTTAAAGCTACAAAACCCCAAAATTTGTATTTCTTTTTCTGTTTTTTCGCCACTATTTTGGTAACATTAGAGCACTGATAAATTAAAATAACAAGTGCAGTTAGTGTGCACATTTTGTAAAACGCACTTCCTTATGTAACTGGTGTCACAAAGAAGCCTACTTTAAATTGACAGGTTTTGCAAGAGCAGAATTTGTGTTATTTATCGTTATTGCGATAGCTACAAAAGATATTGCCCACCCCTACCTATAAACACTACAATTATCCCATTAAATGATGATCTTCACATCATTTAATACTGTTAGGTTAAATCCTAGCAGAACAACAATAACAACAACAACAAACAAATCAAAGCAGGAAAATGTATCTGCTTTGGGAAACTCGGATAAAAATTATCAGGCACTCCTGAAAAGCCCATCTATACACCTGCTGAACGTCACCATGGTTAGCTCACTTCCTTTACAGCTGACTTCCTGAACAATAACATACTTGTTGGATCAGACGAAACCAGCAGGACCACTGTGTGTTGTTAAAAGCCCATATGACAGTGTAGAAAAAGTGTCAACGCCAGGAAAAAAGTCTCCCATTAAAACTTTAGCAGATCCAGCTCCACGTCGTCAGCTCATCATAGGACTGACAGACATGGCTTCCTGTATTTCCTAAATGCTACGGTCAACTTAAAGGTGGGGAGGCGAGAGATCCTTTACACGTCGTCAATACGTAAATTAAAGTCCTCCTCAAGCACACAGAGCAATGTCTTAAGTTTCAGAGGCAGAGCACACCGGTGTAGAAGTAGCTGTTAGCAGCCTAACCCTGGTTTTAACAGGGAACTAGAAAGGGCACCGTATCAGTTTGACATCTCAGCCCCACCGTAGCTGAAGAGGAGACCTGAAATTAATGTATACAGTCACGGCATTTCACCAAACGAAGAGAAACCACTGGCAGGGACATTTAAGCCGCCGTCTAACCCCCGAATGACATAAACCTGATGCAGTTCAGGCCTTCTTAGCGTTAGCCTAGCTAGCTGACATTCGTTTGCTTTGGTCACACTAATCCGTTGCCGTCGAAATTAAAACACCACTAGTCTTTAATTCATTTGTATCCCTTCCTTATCAAGAAACTAACACTAAGTGTTTATCATTTGAAGCTGTAACGACATGTGTAACCTTATAAGAGCCCTGCACATAGCTAGCCCAGCAACTTAGCTGCTGACAGGCACAGCCCCGGCTTTGACTTCCTATGCAGCGCATCGCTGACAGTTGACGCCGCCGGCGCAATCAAACGCAACCGTGTTAAAACACAAATACCGAGACACATCCACGCATTCGTGACAAAACTGCGTTTTTTTATGTACTTACGAGCCGTAATGATGCCAGGAAAGAACTGGAAGCGTCTCTATTAGCAATGGAAGGAGGAACACACTAGACATGCAAAATGGTGGCTACTCTAGCCTCAGCACATCTACTGCAGGCGGAGGATTACTCTGACAGGGTTAGTGGAAGCAGTGGGTAGGGCAGGTGATTGTAGTATATAATTAATGGCAGTATTTTTGAATTGCATCAGTGGAAGTTAAAATAACTGTATTACTTGTGTAGATCTGGGTGAAAAGCCCTAGTTTAAAATGTTTAACCATTTTAAGATTCAGTGATTGTTCCTGATATAAATCTTAAATATTTGTAAAGTTTTTATGTATTTTAGAATGATTTTTATTTTAAAAAACAACATATATATATAAAATCATATTTCCTTTAAGAGAAATTGATAATAGATAATGTGTTTAAAGGAAGAAAAAAAACATTGTATGCCAAAATTACATAATTTTGGAGAGATAGATAGATAGATAGATAGATAGTTTTTTTTTTATAGAAATGTAAGAATCGTATTTAAATGATACATATTGAAAATTGCTGATTTGTTTGACTAATCATATCTGACTAATCCCAATGTGAGTTGTTGATGGAGTACCAATCCAATCAAGGCAATAAACCTGTAATTATACCCTCTTGTAACTTTTGTCAAGGTGTATCCTTTTTTTCATGGTTGTAAAAATATAACTTTAAACATATTGGGGGGGGGAAAAGACTTACAAAACATATTTTTGATACGCATGTCTGCAATTCTCATGCTATTTCTTAACATCGTGCAACGACGCTGTTTGGATTAAGTGCTGTGTTGGCTTGCCACATGGTCCGCTCAGCCCAGGTTAAAGCCTACAGTACAGCTAGGTCTGACGAGAGGAGCTCATCACTATCTTCCTCCAAGCGAGACTCTAACCTGTTATGCCAGTGTTCTCTGGACGCTATGGGTAACAGTTTGCTTAGTTATTTATTATCATGATAAACATGTCTTGGTGGTTGATCCTGAACTATTTTTGTGTCATTTACTTCTCGCGCTGTGAGCTTGGCGGCTCCCACCGTTGTTGCATTGATATAAACGGGCTGACATTGTGCTCGCTAGCCAGCAATGATGTCGTCGGTCTTCTTTTGGGTTTAGATTAAACGTCCGTTCGAGCTTTGCAGGGGAGATATTCTCTCCATCCTTTGGTGTGAAACATATTTTACGATGCGGTGAGTTTATTTTGTTGAGACGACATATTTTCTTTTAACCTCGCGGATGGGTACAATTTTAAAACCCTGTGAGGGTAGTGCTGCGGTCAGTTCACTCGTGGCATTTAGCGATGACGACTACATGCGCTGCCATGACATTGGTGTGTCGCTCCCCCTAGTGGTGATGGTTATTTATTTCCTAATGCACTGAATACATTCAGCAAGATTTTGTTTGAAGATATTCATGCTTTTAAAGAGCTTTAGATTTGATCGGATTATTAACACGTAGTTTAATAAAAGATTATTTTAAGATTTATCAACTTTTGTGTGTTGTGTATTCAGTATTTTAACAAAAGTAGATCAATAATAAAGAGACAAATATGCTTTTATAAGGGATTAAATATGTAGCTCAATGTTTTGGTAAAAGCTTACTTGATTTTATTATGTTATTTGCAAAATGTATCAAAACCAGTCAGTGTTCAAAATTAAGGCAGTTCCCCATGTTTTGCATTAGAGTTTTCATATGTCCACACCATAAAGACGCTTCTTTATTGTTTGATGTGCCAAGCCAGAGGCTTATCCATAACTAAATAACCTGCACTCATTGCAACACACCCAGAAACTAACTGTCATTTGTGAAACCAAAATGTACTTTTCTTTAATGTTTGGGAGAAAATAAAACACCAATATGACCTGTTGACACACAATCTTGCTGGTGGTCAGAATTTGAAATACATCAGGTCTGTGTCAAAGTAATCCATTAGGCGTTCCCAAACAGTCCATTATAATGAAGTCGAGGTGAAATAATGCAGAGCAAAGATAAGAAAGGCCCAATGGCAATAGTTTTCTACCTGCCTTTTTTGCTAGATGTGCCATGATTTCTCCAGATTTGTCCACAGGAGACCGCTAACGAGTTTTTCTTGATATCAAATGACTTTATCGTATAAATATGCTACTAATTGTGATTATTAAAGGAACTTTTCTCAATTTTATCTGTCTTGCTAGCTGGAATTTTGATATCCTTAAACTTTCATCATTACTGATTATTTCCTATATTTTGACGGTTTTCTGGAGATAAAAGTTTATTAAAGAACTTCATTACAATTTATATTAAGACAAATCTATCTATAATTTTTTTTTGCAGCACACTAAATCTATTTCTAATATTCACCCTAATTTTAATTAATAAAAATCAGTTCATTTACTTGATGAAGGCTTTGAAATAATTTATCTTAAAATAATCAGCAAGTTTTTGTGTGAGAAGAGACATTAATCTGTATTTATTAACAAATTAAACATGTATTTATCAGTTGGCATCTTATAATGTCATGTTTGGTCATTTAATGTCCTAAACGTGAGTTCAAAAACACGTGTTTCACACACGTTTTTGAAATAGTAAAATGTAACATAGACCCATTCAAAGTGGGTAATTCAGCTTGTAGAAGTTGCCTTAGTTTCGTATTTAAAGAAGCGAGTTGAATACATGGACCTGTCCTTTTTTCCACGCCTCCTCTTTTAAACGTCATCGCTCTTGACTACACCTCCCAGCATGCATCTCGGCGCGTCTCAGCTCGG
Source organism: Orestias chungarensis (assembly GCA_032876305.1). NCBI lineage: Eukaryota > Metazoa > Chordata > Actinopteri > Cyprinodontiformes > Cyprinodontidae > Orestias > Orestias chungarensis. Next base: position 2,248,184 of record JAVLVB010000768.1, on the reverse strand, counting down.
CTCCGCTCCGAATCAGCTGAGCTGAGCTTCGCTCCTTAACGGCTCCCCGTCCGTCTGTCGTTGGACTCGGACTTCGTTTTAAGCAAAACAGATCTTTTTTGTTTGTTTGTTTTGTTTTGTTTTCAACTAAATCTGGGAGAAAACCAGGTCGGGTTCGTCTCGGTTAGTCGCGCTACTATTTCTCCAGATGGAGAATCGGATCATGCGGAGAGAGTTTCTCCTGTGATCCCGGTTCCTCGTTCCATCTGCGGGGTTTGGAGTTCGGGGGGAAACGGGTCAGGTTCGGAGACCCTCGTTACCCCCCTCCCCTCCTGGAGGGTGATAATATGTCCAGACGAAAACAAACCAACCCTTTCAAAGTTGACTGTAGGTATCACCGCTCTTACCTTCTCTTGCTTCTCTATCAAGTGTCTCGCTTGCTTTTAGTTTTTGCTCCATCGTCTATGCTGGCTTTTAAATATGGCACAGTTCATGTTTGGGCTGTCATAGAAACTGATCTAATGATGATAATGTGTAAAACAACTGCAACATATAAAATGTAGAGTTGAGCCGAAGGAAACAGGTCATTTATGCAAGTAACTGCATGGAAAGCATTTTAAGTCAGATTACAGTATGATATAATTCTTGGAATTATATTTAACTTGATTTTCTGTGCATGTATTTGTTTTACAAACCAGAGCTATGACAGCTCTTTCCTATGTTTAGCAATGATGTAGAAATAACTGGAGCATGTTCATGGATCTGCGCTGTGGTGCCCCAGGGTAGGTGGCTTGGCCCCTTCCAGTTGTTTCTTTACTTTTGAAAGCTAGCAGACTGGTGAAATGCAAATATAGAGTAAATCTGCTTGAACTTTTTCACCTTTAGCCTTCTCGCATTTGTTGTTTTGTTCCAAACAATACTTGATCGGAAAGCAACACAAATCAAACGAGCCGCTAGGGCGGACCTAAGCCTTTTGTTTTTATTACATGATATATTTAATCACAATAAGCATCACTGTAGCTCTGTCAGTATTGCAATAAAAAAAGACTTAATTCATTATCTTATTGCTTTAAGATCTAATGTGATATTAACTATAACTAATAATTATTCAGCCACTTTGTTGGGACATCTGAAAGTATTTACGCCCAAACTTAATACACATCCTGTTAATAGAGATGCTACACCTCAGGAAGATTGCTGGAGCTGTTTTAAAAAAATATTCCACAGAAGTTGGGAATATTTAGGATTAGCAATTTAATCACCATGACACCTTTTAGAAATATCCGTACTGGAGCTCCATATTTTTAATTTATGTGACGGAAAAAACAGTATGCTTGATAATCCGACTTTGAGATTTTTATTTATTTATTTATTTCGTTTTTAATAGAACTGTTAGTGAATCAAACATACTTTATTTACCCCAAAGGGAAATTAAATGTGGTTCAAGTAACTCGTTTAACTTATGAGTTATCTGGACGTTTGTAGTGTAACGTTTTATTGTAGTGATGGAAAATGCCTATGAGGAGATAAGGAAATATGTTTTCAATATTTCAAAAAAGATGGTAGATGAAGTTGGTGTTCGTGGAAATGCATCACATCTCACCTCCGGACTGGATTGGCTCGTACGTCCGGCTATCTTCTTAAAGAGGTTTCTCCCATAAACGAAGAAGATCCCTCTGTGTAATATAGCCACACAGCCTGCCTTTCTAAATAGCTTGGTTGAACTGTATAAAAGTGTCATTCATTTGTACCTACTGGAACATTTCGACGGGGAAACGGGAACTTTGTAGGTTATTAACAAAGTAATGGTCAAATAGAGGCACAGGTGAACAGCAAATAATTAGTTTTGAATGTACATCTTAAAAGCCTAAAATGTATAACAAAATTGTAAAAAAAAACCATGTAGAAACAGTGCTTTTGTATTTTATTTTCTTACACACAAATCTTTGCAAGAAAAACTGCTGAATGTCACCAGAAAAACTTTCTACCCTACAGGTAGAAACGCCCATAGTAAAGCTCAGACGATGCACAGGATTGTAATCTTTAGAGTTTATTAATGTTTAATTCCTTGCCTGTCCAATTTGTTCGTGTTGATAATGAGGGGACATTTCAGCTTCCTTTCAGCAACTTTAGCTTCCAGACGGGGTTTTATGTCTCCATCTTTTGTGTGATGTTGGGTGGTTGAGAACTGATCAGACGTCTCATCTCGTCCCCCTCCTGTCCATGCGAGGATGGAAGACGGGGGCCCCAGCACTTCCTGCACATTGAGACAGTGGGTTGTGTGACTTCTTGTGTGCTTTCGAGGGGACGGTGGCTGGAAAGCTGAAGGCGGGGCTTTTGAATTATAAAAAAAAAAAAGGACCCCCAATGCTCTGTGTTTGAGCAGAGTTTTGGCATTCTGTCTTTTGTCTTTTTTGTTTAGCACACTAGTCCTCGACTACCCTGAACCCACCCACCACTGCCGCCGTCGCCACCACCCGCTTCCCTTTCTCTGTCTCTCTCTCTTCTGTCTGTTGACTGATGAGTTTGTCTCTTTGTCTGGATTCAGTCAGACACTGCGTCACCTCCTGCCTACAGACACACAGACACAGAGATAACATCACAGTGGCACAGAGACGGATGGGGGGGGGCAAAGAGAGACAGATGTACAGACAGAGCTCTGGCAGTGGGGTGGGATGAGGGGGATGGGTATTTCTCACACATCAATCATTGGCTATGTGCTGAGAGGCCGGCTCACTGTTGTAGTTCAATACTCTGACCCACTGTGCCACTCCTAATGAGTGCTCAGCTTTATTTGGGGATGCTGCCCAAACTGCAAGTAATTAAAGCTAGATGACAGAAGAATATCCTGAAGATTGGATGTCAGGTTTGGACAGACTGAGAGTGAAAGTGTTCTTACAGGACCATGCAGAGAGGCGTGGTTGCTTCTGTCAGGTTCAGGTATCTGAATTCAGAGCCTATCTCTCCCATCACTGACTTGTGTTATTACAAATACATGAAATCGCATTTGAAAGCACCTCTCCTTATTCAAGCAATGAAACTACAAGAGGACCTCTTGTAGTTTGACTTCTAAATTTGCAAATGTTATGAGTCAAATGCAGCTTTGAAGGGTCAAGTGTACGAATACAAAAATGTGGCGGGCTTTTGAAAAAAGTTGCGACCAAAAGTGCTTCTGCAGAGCAGAGATTAGCAACTGTGAGAGAGAAATAGGCCACATACGGGCTGCCATTAATGAGCTGTTTTCAACACCCCCCCATTGAGGCGATGGTATGGATATGGAAGTACTCGCTACATTTGAGCAGGAAAGACAGAGCGCGAGCCAGGCGGTTCGGCATGTGGGTGGTGTGGAGAGAGACGCGGAGAAACGAGTAGCCCGACAGATAGCAGGAAGAGAGGCAGCTACTCCTGAGGGACTGCAGCATAGCTGTTGGAGTAGCTAGCATCTATTGGTGTGTAAAAACAGTGGTGGTTGCAGATTTAAATTGATGCATAAATATGAGTGGCCTCACCTCACCGACATCATATAATTGTTTCTCTAACGCTTTTAATCTTGTAAGAAATTTCTCTATGTTTTACTTATGTCAATAAATAAAAGTTAATAGGCCAAAGTTTTAAACATAAATTAGATCATCATTTCCATAATGGTACCAGTCCTCTCAGTGGAGGTTTGACACAAAGAGTTTACTGAATTAAACATTTCAGTTTGTTATCCCAGGATGTGCATTTGGCTGTTCTTATTCTTATCTGTCCTAATAGGATATGTGTCAACAGGAGAGACTATTTCACCTCTTTATAACCTTTGGTGTTCGACAGGGTTAAGTGCTGGGTAAACAAAAAAAAATGTTTTTACATCTTTGTATAAGATGAGATCATTCTGAATATATATTTATTCTTTACATTTACATGTTGGACCTCCAGTTTTATATTTATTTTTTATTTTTTCGGCTCCTCCAGATTGATGGACTGTCTAGATTAGCCCATTTTTTAACCATGATTAGGGACAGTCTGTCCTGCAATTTCCTTGCTTTAGATGCCAGCAAGATCCCGATCTTAGTTCTTCCTGAACTACATGCAAAAAAACAAAACAGTGAGTCTTTTGTTCGGCAGCCAAGTCGTTATGTTTTGTTCTGCTAAAGACACTGATTCACATGTTTGATCTATTTCTAGTTCCCGTTTCAAAGTTACAGCTGTAGATACATTTGTGTCCTTGTGCCTGGATTACTGTAATTCATTGTTTACTGCCCTGTATAGATCATGAGTTTCACTCCTGCAAGCCATTCTGAATGCAGCAGACATCATTTTTTTTGGCTCTGAAGCTGAAAATCTTGCCTGGAGTTTTAACTTGCTGACTCTGTGGATCGGATATAAAACATTCCGATTTTATCACCCATTTATGTAAGGATTCTGTCGTTAATCGTTTTACTTGAGTTATACGAGTTAATATTTTTTAATCTGCATTGTACTTGTCCTTTATATATGTTTCTAGAAGAGCACTCTGTGAATTATTCAATTACTTACAGAAAGTAGAATTATATACTTTCATTTAAATTACCATGAAAAGGTAAAACAGCAGCACTGCACACAGTACAACCACGGCTCTTACTGGTGCAGGTGGCTCACTACCGTTATATGTGAACATTTAAAAATGGTAACAGCCAGAAAAATCTCCTAAACATATAAGAATGGTTGGAGAAACTATGGATGAGAGGTAACTCAGAGGTAATCGTTGATTCTTTATTGTGGGTTGCTTTTTTGTTTTTTGTTTTTTTTAATGTTTCAAACATATTCTACATATAAAACTGGCTTTTATGAATTTTTTTTAATCGTTTTTGCAAAAGAATGTTGGTAAAAAAATTGAGCATGTATCATTGTTGCATATGATGTTGAACTCATTACAAAATAACCTTCTAAATTAGTTTATAGGTTATATTAAAGCTACATAAATCTATAAAAATGTGCAAGTTTGAAAATGACTCCATGTCACAGCTGGATAAAACATATCTTCCAAATTGCTTTTTAAAGATAAAAAGTCTATGCTTCACCTGCACCTTTTTAATTGGCTTTTAATGTAAGTTCAGCTAAAATTATGTATGAAAAAACTGTTACAAATATCTTAAGAGAGTGCTCCCTAAAATATCTGAGCTTCACAATTACCACAGTTTTACTAATATGCTATGTTTACTTGAAATTTACTGAATTCCTGCTGTTCCAGGGCCATTCCACACTTTGGGCTTACCAGGACTCCAGCACACCATTAACATGGACGGCAGAGATGAATTCACCGAGGACAGCGAATGCTGCAACAGCAACTCGCAGGAAGTCCAAGGACAGGATAGCCTAACAGGTACGGGATGACGAGAACGGATGGAGTCCTCGGGCGGGAACATCCTCGGACTGAGGCGCGTTAGTGAGAATAAGCCCTGCTCTGTTGTCTTGTCTGTATTGATAGGGCTGTGTTTGCCTCCATAGAAGAAAGCGATAGCGACCCTGACAACCACGGCGAAGACTCGTCCTCCAACGCCTCTGCAGACGACCACATGACTGTCAACAGAGCACAGTGCCGCCTTCAAGGAGCGGGTGTCAAAGTGGTGAGTTTGCTGCGCGTTAGCTCGCCTCTTTTATCACAACCGTCTTGTGACAGTTTTGGAGTTTTCTAACCTGTCGCAGTGTGGGCGAGCACTAAACTTTACCTCAATACTAATGATAAGAATCTGCCTGGCGTCTCGGCCTGAAACGGCCTTTTTTGAACTATATGGTTTGAAGCCACAGGATATAGTAACACAATCTGTGCAGACTCTGATAGCGATAAGTCTAGCAGGTGAAGCTTTTCCTTCATGAAACAGTTGTCTATGTAAGAAGAGATTACATTTTTTTTTTTTATGTACAGACAAAATAATTTATTTGCACGTTTTTAGTAAAAACCATTAGATTAAATAACTCAGCACTTATGATTTTTAGCATCCTTGCCTCTATCTTCTTAGTCAGTTATGAACATCTACTATAGGGAGACATCTTCTAGTAGGCTGGATATAACATTGACCTGCAAAGTGGGAACGCATCAAGTTGGCCAACACTCAGATGTCTACATTCAGGTGTAGATGATAATGGAAGGAGGGCAATTTTCTTACTTATAATCTATTCCTGTTATTGCTCTACGTTTTTGAATAATTATTTTTAGTAAAGACTCAACTCATTATTAACTTTCGGTCCTGTTTCCTTAGATATATCTAAAGATAGTTTGTATTCTGGCCAGATTCCATTGGCATTTAGAAGAGAAACAAGTCCACAGCGTCACAGATCCTCCACTGTACCTTACAGTGGACAAGAAGTGCTTTGTTAAAAAAAAAAAAAAATTATTTCACTTTGTGCAGTTGTTCGTAAAAGGTTTAATCTTAGCCTCTATAGCTAATCAATCGCTATACCTGTCTAGGCTTTACAATGGACTTCCTAACTGCATTTACAGCTCATAATACAAGAAAAGTCCCAGCCTCAACTCAACCTCAAATTGCAGTTTAATTTTAATAGGGTCTAGACATTAAAGACTAATGTAAGTTCATCTTTAATTAAAAACGAAGATGTTGCTTCTAAAATATTCTATGCTAATACACCTATGAATTATATGGTGTGTAAAGAATGATGTTCGTTTTCACAGCTTTTAAGACTTTTCATGGTTTAAATTAGCAAATTCTTAGGCATACTTTTTCTTTTGAGCAAAGGCAAGGTGTGAAATCTCTGCCATCTACCAAGATGTTGTTGTTGAGGTAGCTTCTGTTTCCCAAATGCTCCATCTTTCAGCTCGTGCAGGAGTAACATCTGTGACAGAATCATGTGACCACGGACTTTTGCACCGTCATCCACTAAACGCATCGTCCTACGCTGTCAGTTTGAAACGGCTTCTAGTGTCCACACAAGCTGTCGCTACGCTTGATACAAAACGATGCCTACTCCTTTACCCACAGTGTGTCGCCATCCCACACTCTACAGTTCTATATAAATACATTTACTCTACAGTTCTATATAAATACATTTACTCTAATAAAAACTGGCTTTTATTTTCCCCAGGAGAGTGACGAGGGGGTTGACCACAGCAGAAGCTTTATTTGCCCTCTGTGCACACTGGATTTCAGCAGCCCCGAGAGACTCATTTCACATGTCTACGAGGTGAGACCCGCTTTTTTTCTGCCAGCTGTAAAAACACATGTTGCATGTTGTCTCAATTAGTGCTAGTGATATTGCTGAAGAGTCTAAGATTTCAAATGGTATTTTATCATTAAACAGCTTGATAGAGTTAGGCATAAAGTTAGAAAATCCTAATGTTTCAAGTTGTCTGGTTTAATATCATCAGCTAGAAAGATGTTGATATTGATTTTTTTTTAAGTACATATATATGTATTCTAATTTTACTGTGATCTAGTGGTTTGTAGTTACAGTAATAATATAGTAATAAGGGTTAAGTAAAGTTAAACTTACTGTAAATACACAGTAGTTAAGTACCAATAGCGATCCAGGATTTTTTATTTTTTATTTCAAATAATTATTGAACATGCACTGTTTTCTTTTACTTGATTGGTTGTCTGTGATTGTTCACAAAAAGAAAATCTGTTAAATAGTTCAAAACTCTGAACTTCTGTCATTATTGTTGCGTAAATGCGTCAACCAACTGCATGAACACTGATGCAGCTCTTCCCTTTTTAGAGTTTCCAACAATAAAGAACAAAATATATGCAGTCTAATGTTGAATTAGGTCGAGAAACACAACAATTAAATGAAAACTTGTCCACATCCTACCTGGAACCTGTCGCTCCCACAGACTTACAATGGAAAAGGTGCTTACAAAAGATGAAGTTTGGTGTGGGAAACTGCTTCCAACCCTTTTCTCTGACCAAAAAGAAAAACAAACTAGTTTCTGTGCCCAGTTCATTATTGGACTTGTATATGATTTATTTTCTTCTTAGCAAGCCTTGTGGATTTACACAATTCTGTAGGAAAGGTTAAAAAATTTAAGAAATAAATCCCCCTGTTTCCTCTGATACTGACACACCCATGTGCTTCTCCTGGCGACTCAGTGGTCCATAGATAACATTTCATAGGTGCAAGTTTGTGTAATCCTGATATTTATTTTATAATGCTGCCTTCACTTCGAACGTGTCTGGTGCGTCAGCAAAATTTAGTAGTTCAGACTAAAGAAAGTGTGCATGTGAAAGAATAAAAAAGGTCATGAAGATGATTGCCATAATGAATCTTTTCATCCACCTGTCCTTTTTTCTAAATTTATACAAGACAGAAGCATCTACCGTTTTACAGTTCATCACGCCGAGTTTCTATCTTTTCCCCCACCGTCTTTCTCAGCATACAAGCATGATGAGCAACACCAAAAGCTATGTGTGCCCAGTGTGTGGGCGAGCCCTGAGTTCTCCTGGCTCGCTTGGACGGCATCTTCTCATCCACTCCGAGGACCGCCTCTCCAACTGCGCCGTCTGTGGCGCACGCTTCACAGACACCAACAACTTTAACAGGTTCATCCAAGCTCTGCTGCTGCTCTGCTCGGGTCTTTAATGAGCCTCGCTTTTCGTTTTGGAAGGAGGTAGACCTGTGTTGTATTGAATGCAAAGGCGTTTATTATTATAATAGCATACTTAAAAATTCAAAACACTATCTCAGAAGTATGTTACAAAAGCAGCAGTTTTCTCTTTATGTCATTGTTCCAATTCATACCTGGCAAAGATCCGATGAAGAAAGAAAATTTTGAAGTCCACAAAGGTTCAGAAAATGTAATGACATTTAGGTAATATGTTTCTAGCTGTTGGAATAAAAACTTAATCAACATTGGAGTAAATAAAGAATTGATTGTCTGGAGAAAGATGAACCAGACCGTTCACCATGAGGGATAAATTTAGTTGTGCAATGAAGGATCCATAGGAAATGAACTTGCATGTTGCTTAGCAACTAGCATTATAAACAGCCAAGTCAAGGTCAAAATAAACAGAGGAGAGACCGAGGGATGGATAATAAAATGAAACAGGAAAAAAAAAGAAAATATATATATATATATATATATATATATATATATATATATATATATATATATATATATATATATATATATATATATATATATATATATATATATATATATATATATATATATATATATATATATATATATATATATATATATACACACATATATAGATACATATACCTATAAGCAGCTTCAGAACTTAAAGCAGACTACCAGACTTTTTTGTAAAATCCTTCTCACTGACTTTATACATTAAGTCACTAACAGTCACTTGTGGCAGTTGTGGGTCTGAAACCTTAGGCTTTTAAGTGGATTAAGCCCTCTTGCTCAGAGTGGATCTCCCACCTGCACTCTGACCACAGGACGAAAAACAAAGGTTAAAAGACGGCTGTGTCGTATAGAAAAAGGAAATCTGTGCTTCCGTCAATCACACATTTTTAATTATGGTTGATGGATTTTAGCTTTTAGAACCAAATGAGATAGAAAAAAAGAAAAATTAAGAAATTTTTCATAAAATATTTTTCGTAGCTTTTGTGATTATACGTTGACTTGCAGCTCGGTGAATGACACCTCTGTCATGGCCCTAGGGGGTCCGTGTCGTTTCAACCAGCACTAATCAACTCTGAGGTGGGTGGCAGGAACCCTTCCACATCTACAAATGTGCTGACTGTTTTCCGGCATACGTCTATTCCCCCGTTTCTTATTTTTAACATTATCATATGACAGTGTTTTGACACAATTAGATTTATTCCCTTATCGCTATTCATCCTTCACACAGCCACTGGAAACAGAAATGTACTTCAGTCCAAATGCAGGTGACCGGGAGATCAGGATTTTACGTCCTTATCCACTGGTCCTCATGGGAAATGCAGTCTTCATTCAGGCAAAACACCAGGGCTTTTGTCCACTGGCTGGTTGCAGAAAACATGTTATCTGGTGAAAAATTTCCATAAAGATCATGTTTATGTTCCAACAACAATTACTGCAGTCTTATTGTTAAACCTGCTTCGTTCACAAAATAAATAATAATAATAAACATCCTGCCAGATTGACTAGTAATTAATCCAATCTTTCTAGTTTCTTCCTGTTAAAGGGGAGTTTTTCCTCTCCACTGTCGCTACATGCATGTTCGGTATGAGCGATTTGCTGTGAAGTCAACGACAACACAAGCTGTTGCGTCAGTCTGCTGACTCCAGAGGAGTGAATGCTGCAAGTCGATGACTCGATGAATCTGCTGGGGTTCCTTAGATTGGAAAATTTTTCAAATTGATTTGTTTATGATGTATCTTTGATTTTAATTGATTTTCTTGTAAAGTGCCTTGAGACGACATCTGTTGTAAATTGGCGCTATATAAATAAACTGATTCTTGATTCTAGTAACCTCCACTACAGCCGTTTCCTTGGCTATCATTACTGTCAAATACGCACTAAAATGTATAACATGAGTATCTGCAAATTAATATAGAGGAAACTAGCTTTTAAAGCTAGTTAGTCTCTCAAATCTTATGCATTTTGGCAGTTTTGCTGATATTTCCCTTAAAGTAAAAGTATGACTAAGCAACATAAAAACAATACAGAGCAAAGTAAAAGTGAAATCAACAGTGGAAATGTAAAATACTTTCGAGTGGTTTAACCTGGTTATCAGTGAGGACACCTTCAGGAAATGACCCAGGATAAAGAGACATGTAACGCGTTAGAGATCGTGATTTGGCTAACGTTGTGTCTCATTACAGGGAAAAGCTAAAAGATGTACTCGACACAAGCAGGATGGACGTCAGCAGTGAAAGGGGTTCCTGTTCCATGTCCCAGTCCCTTTCCAGCAGCCCCATGAGCAGCCCAGGCTCCAGCACGCAGTCCTGCCAGGGACCAGGCCCCAGTCCCAGTTCCTGTCAGGGGCCGCATCCGTGTCAGGCTCCCGATCCCGCCTCCAACCTCTGTCACGCCCATCATTCCTGCCAGGGCTCCAGCCAAATCCCAAATCAGTGTCAGGGGCCGAGATCATGTCACGGGCTGAACCCTGCATGTGGACCATGCACTGGGTCGGACCAAGGACCCGCCTTTCCTTCGTTGCCGGACGGGCTCCTGTCCGAAGGTCCGTCCCTCGCGTCTATTCCGGATGCCCTCAACTCCTCCTCGTTAGCCCTCCCTCCCATACCTGACATCCTCGGCCCGATGCCCGTCTACCCCGCTGGGGTGCTGCTCGTGTGCAACAGCTGCGTCGCCTATCAGCAGCTGGTGGAGGCCCAGTCGCCGATGAGGAAGTGGGCCCTGCGTCGCAAGAACGAGCCCCTGGAGGCCCGCATGCATCGTTTGGAGCGCGAGCGCACGGCGAAGAAGAACAAACGCGCCGGCGAGACGGACGAGGAGAAGGAGCTGCGGAGGCTGCGGGACCGCGAGGCCAAGCGCATGCAGAGGATCCAGGAGACGGAGGAGCAGAGGGCACGCAGGCTGCAGCGGGACCGCGAGGCCATGCGCTTGAAGAGGGCAAACGAGACACCGGAGAAGAGGCAGGCGCGGCTGGTCCGTGAGAGGGAGGCGAAGCGGATCAAGCGGCGGCTGGAGAAGATTGATCCCACCCTCAGGACACAGATAGAGCACGATCCCGCCGCTATGGCCGCTCTTACGGCAGACATGAGTCTCTTCCAGTTCCCCTGTCCCATGCCTGTCCCCTCCATCGACAACAGTCTCTTCATGAAGCTGCCATGATTCCAGAGGACGACCTCCTCTCCTGCAGGAACACCCCTGACCAGTGGGGTCGGGTTCCCAGCAACACCGCGAACCATACCTGTCTTTTTTCCTCTGTATTGAACACTTTTACAGACACGTCTTCAATTTCTAAATTATTAGTCTATGAAACCTTGGAAACGGGGTTGAGAATGTTTCTTGTTCTAAGAGCATGTTGTATAGAGATTTATCTGTTGTTCAGTGGACTCTCAGATTTAACAGTACATTCTGGTGGGAGCAGTTATTTCTGCTTCGAAAGGGATAAAAAATAAAAATTTAAAAAACGATTTGCACATGGATCCTCAGTGAGCGGAGTGGGGACCCTGTAGCTGCAGAACCTCCCAGTCCAATCACTCAGACTCGCCGGTAGCGGCGCATCTTTCTCTCTCTCTGTCTGTCTCCAAGCTGCTACCACTGAACGTTCATGTCCAAACTACTACCTCATCCGGCGCCACAGAGGATCACCCTCTCTCCTCCTGTGGCTTACTTCGCTCCAGCTCCAGGCTTCCAAATCTCCACACGAACTACACAACGCCACAGAAGATGCAGGTTGTCTCCCACGCTTTGTTTTTTTATATTTCACATATTGGCACTTTAGTAGGACATATGCATTCATTTGCGTTCGGTAAACTCTGAATGCGCGTCCTATTGAGCGTGCCCAGTCCTGTCCTTTTCATCTTTATTTTTCTACTTTTACTTCTTTTAAACACGTGTGTAAATTATTGTTTTTTTTTCTTTTACAGAGCTCTTCCTGGCTCATTAGAAACTCAGTCTCTGCTGCTGTTATTGTACTGTACATTACATGATTTACCTCCTTTATTGTTTTGGGATCATCACATGGACAGAAAACCCCAATACGGTACCTGTTGACCTCAGAACTTGTCACATTACTTGAATAGTGTCTGTGAAGATGCTTTTTTTTTTTTTTAATGTTTTTTTTTTTTAATGTTGATTATTAGCTACACGTTGCTGTTTTGTACAGAAAATCAGGCTTTATTTTAACTTGCTTTGTGCAATTTCTGCAGCATTCACATCCATTGTGAGTCTGCAGTACTTTTGTGTTATTGTTACCACTTCAATGTATACTTTTTTATTTCCACAGGTCTGGAATAATATTTACAGGGACACTTAAATAAAAAAATCTAGAATATCAAATAAATGCTAATTTATTTCAGTAATCTAATTTAAAAAAGTAAAACCTTTATTACACACAGAGTGAGGTATTTATTTTAAGCATTTTTTGCTCATAAACCTGATGATTATAGCTTCTAGCTGATGGCCAGACTTAATAAAATCAGTTGGGTCAAGGCTCCGTTTTCCTCATTACCTGTTTATGACTCCGGTGTGAGATGGAGACAGCCGTCTGTGGCTGAGCTGTTAAGGAATCCCATGTTCCTTTAATGTCTTCAGCTTGTGCCTCAGCTTCTGTCTCCGGTTTTACTCTGTTTAAACTGTCAGAAGAAAGCTCGGAGTGATCTAAAAATGTCATGGTTGCTGACTGCAGGTGGTAAAAGATGAGTCGGCCCTTGAACCACTGATCAGCCACAGTTAGCAATGTGTGAATTTTTTTTATTTTTCATTTTTTCCTTCCACTCAATTTTCCAGTTTTTGTGACAGATTAAAACTCTGTGAACAGAATTTAATATTTTTTTTGAACAGTTGATATGATCCCTCTGTGTGTAACAAATACAACTTAAAACATCGGCATTACCAGGCTACGTGTTGGCATTGTTGGTAGAAGCGTTGCCATCCAACAAGAAGGTCCCAGGTCTTTTCTGTATGGAGTTTGCATGTTCGTCCTGCACATGCATAGGTTTTCTTTGGGCTCCCTGGCTTCCTCCCACACTCCAGAAACATGACTTCAGTAAATTGGTCTCTCTTATGTTTAACTGTATTGGTAAGGGTATAGGAAATGGACGGATCTTCTGAAATAAATGTTTTATATAAATTCTAATTTATTACGACGTACCTGGTTAATGCAATACACTTTTGTTAGCACTGAAGCTTATTCCAGGATTTGTTTTATATCAATGATCCTCATTCCAGCGCATATTTATGCAACATGCTACTTTTTTTAAATGTTTTTTTTTTGTTGTTTTTTTTGTAAAAGTGTATTTTGCTGATAAAAATTGTTTCATACTTATTTTAGTGGCCAAGTTTGGATTGAACCTGCGTTGCTTACTGTGTAAAGTTGCCTCATCTTTGCTTGGTTTTGCTTCTCTAGATGCAAAACTATTCATTACGAAACGAGCAGTTTCCGTCTCTCCCAAGGACTAGTGGTGTTTGAGTCACTCCTAGAAGAACAACATGCTACCTGTTTACCTAAATGAAGTATGAGATGAGGGTTGAGACTCGTGGCGCCCGTCTCAGAGGCTTTCCTAGGAGTGCATCAAACTTATATGCAACAGATGTATTGTTGGTGAGGGGAAAAAAAACGTCACTTTTCCAAGAAACTATGCAGAACGCAACTTCAAATGTTGGAACAAAATTTCTAAATCAAAATCTCTGCTTCTCAGGCAGTTTAACTCAGTGAGAGGGCTCAGAGCCCAGACATCATCCTGGATTGTAAAAAGATTCCTTTTATAAATTGATCATGTTTCGTGGAAGCAAACATCACATTTTAGGGATTTTCTTTATTTTTTTTTCGGTTTAATTTCTCAGTCCAGCACGTCAAAGCAACAAGGTCTCACTGCCAAACCGTAGTGATATCCTCTTGGAGCAAAGGCTTCAGATGTGGTCTCAGCACTATGAATACTGGGTATTCTCCGAAGTCACACTGTAAAACTGTTGTGATCTCACTTTGTTGTGCAGCGGTCAGAGAGAACTGCAGACTCCGGGGTCTCTCTTTGTCTTTTGGAGCACGAGGCTCACTTTGAGTTAGATTAAAGCTGCATGTCGCTGAAACTGCGCTTGTACTAGAGTTGTTCAGTATGTTAGTTTATGCCTGCTTGTTTTTTGTTTTGTTTTGTTTGTTTAAAAGAATGTTGGCCTTTTGATATTAATGCGATCAGGATTTTCTCTCAATGTCCATGTTTACAAAATACGTATCTCTGAAAAAGGCCAAATTAATGAGCTAAACTGCAAAAAGTAACAGGCTTGGTTGTCATATCGTATTCTGACTGGATGGCGCTTCAGAGACACCATCCTCTGTTACTGACTTAAAAAGATGTACAGACCATATTGAAACTTGGTGATGAATGTGGAAATAAACATTGAGTTTAATAAAAAGTTATCTCTGTTTGCTATTTACTCTTTAAACTGGCACGATTCTGTGAAGCCAGAGAGCTTCCCACTCTAAAACTGTCCATAAGTATCATCACAAAATGTAGATCATAGTGCCCAGATCCATCTTTACTGTTTAATTAAATAAATGTTAAATTACATGATTAACGACATACAGTTAAGCTGGATTTATTAACAATGATTTAGGTTATTAGGTAGTCTCGTTTCAAAACTTAAGCATTTAGTTAATGCTTTACAAAAGGGAAAAACTTTTTCTAAAATTGTGATCTGAAAATCAAATAAAGTTGTCAAACATAAGATATGATTTCCAATCATACATTGAAATATTATTTGCTCATCTTTGTTATTGGTTGACTGTCCAAGTCCATCTGCTTTGCTTGTCAAGGTAGACCAGGTATGACAAAATGAACAGGATTCTGATTAAATAAAAACAAAAACCAGAAGAGCCAAACAGAAGCGTTGCTGTGAATATGTAAAAAATCCTCCTGAATGGCTTTTTTTGTTTTACAGTGTTTAAAACATCCTAGGTAATGAAATTACTATGCTGAACAAATGTAACATGTATTACAAAATAAATAAAAGAGAGAAGAAAATATTAAAAATTTTTTGTCTTTGAAAATTTTTTGCAGTATTTTGGGGTTTTCACAAGGCGTCTGAAGACAGAAGCTAAAACTGTTCAGGGGGCCACGGCATTGCAGTTTTTATTACTATTAATATATTAAACAATATTTTTATGATGAATGAAGCATCCCTTTTGTAGCTATAGAACCAGAAAATCTACATGACTGCATGTTAAAATAAATGGATAAAAGGTTCTGTATTTAAGGTTTATTTTATTCTTGTAACAGAAAAAAAGACTGTTATTTTCATAGTTAAAACCCTAAACATTTTTAAAAAGTGTCTTTTTTTGTATCAGCTTTAACAGATTTATGGCCACAAATGGATGCCCCAATTATTATTATTATTTTATTTATTTATTTATCAGTTTTGGTTACAAACAACTGTAACTTATAGTCAAATAAGAAAATCACAGCATAAAGGAATTGCTTGCCATGTTAAGTAAAATGTGGCCAGCAATGCATGATTTCAAACCTTGGATATTTAGTTGCAATTTTCTAAATAGATAAATCGATACTGGAGAATTTCAAACACACATATACATAATAATTATGGTGAATAGGTTGTGTGAAATGTAGCAACACATCCAAGAGTTAGATTTGTGTAGACAAACTGGTGTCTTCACAAATTTCTTCACGTCAGGAAGATACCGGTTTGTGGGATGGCTAACAATGTTAAATACACATACAGTTGTTCAATTAGAGATTGTTTAATATTTATGTGCAATAGTCCAATTCTTTAAAAAACTGCAATAATCTTCTTCTTTAATTTGCATAAATTCATATCGCCACTAAACTTTCATATTCCAGTGTTGCATTTTCAAAACAGGAATGCCACTGTCAAGGAAATAACAGACTGGGCTCAGGAATACTTCCAGAAAGCATTGTCAGTGAACACAGTCCGCCGTTGCCAGCTGAAACTCTACAGTGCAAAGAGGAAGCCATTTCCAAGCAAGCTCCATAAGCCCAGGGGTCTTTTAAAATGCAGTGTGGCAAAATGGAGACTGCTCTGTGGTCAGAGGAGTCACGATTGAAGTTCTTTATGAAACACTGGGACGCCATATCATCCGGACCAGAGAAGACAAGGATAACCCAAGTTTTTAATCAGAAGCCTGCATCACTGATGGTATGGGGTTGCATGAGTGCTTGTGGCATGGGCAGCTTGCATGTCTGGAAAGGTACCATTAATGCAGAGAACCATGTTCAGGTCTAGAACAACATATGCTCCCATGTAGACGTCATCTCTTTCAGGGAAGACCCGGCATTTTTCAACAAGATAATGCCAGACACATTCTGCAGCAATCACATCATGGCTACAAAGGAGAAGGATCCGGGTACTGAAATGGCCAGCCTGCAGTCCAGATCTTTCACCTATAGGGAACATTTGGCGCATCATAAAGAGGAAGGTGCGACAAAGAAGGCCCAAGACGATTGAACAGTTAGAGGCCTGTATTAGACATGAATGGTAGAGCATTCCTATTTCTAAACTTGAGAAACTGGTCTCCTCTGTCCCCAGACGTCTGTTGAGTGTTGTAAGAAGGGGGGATACCACACAAAAAGTGTAAAAAATGGCCTTGTCCCAATTTTTGGGGGATTTGTTGAGGCCATGAAAGTTTGAAACAACTTATTTTCCCCTTAAAATTATACATTTTCTCAGTTTAAACTTTTGATCTTTGATTTGTCATCTATTCTGAATAAAATATTAGATGTTGCCATCTCCACATCATTGAATTCAGCTTTCATTCACAATTTGTTTAGTGTCCCAACTTTTTTGGAATCAGGTTTGTATTAAAATTTAAGTGGAGTTCTCACTTTAATCCAAAACTAATGTTGTGTAAGTATCTGCAGTGATAAAATATGAGAATTTGATTATTCCTTTAGCTCTTTTTAATTGCTTTTAAATTTGTGTCCTGATACAACTGAGTTTTCCCCCTTTCTGGGCAAAAAAATACATACATAAATAAAAATGTCCACTTTCTCTACAGAGCAGCTAGTGGAAAAATCCCGCATCTTTTTAAAGGTAGAAATAAAAAGGTTCACATTGCTCACATTAAGAAACCTAAGATTTTAAACAAAAACAACAAAAACACAAACAATTTAGGTTTATCAATTTTATTTATATTTGTATATATATTTTATATATATATATATATTATATTGTGTTTACTTAAACATGATAAATGCAATGTCTTGATGTTAGCTGTAACAATAAAAATACAATATCTTTGTGTCCTTAAAGTACATCAAATCAAAATAGCAAAACCATAAAAAAGAAGAAAGAAAACGCCCCAAGTTTACAGAGGTACAAATATACAGTACAAAGCTATTTTATTCCAAAAAAAAAAAGGTACAAAGAAAATGCACCAAAATAGAGATATTAATGCTTTCTTAAAGTCAGGTAGGTGTGGGTTTTTTCTTCCTAAGGGAGCACTTTGGGTCAACAACGCTAAGGCTTCTGATAGAGATCAATACATATTGGTACGGCCATACAATATTAAAACTCACTATACAAAGTTCATACAACCTGGATTATATTTGAGGATTGAATGTTACATTTACATAATTGCATATATTTTGCAGATTTTAGGCATTTAACAAGAAAACAGACAAAAGTTGCTGTTCAGTTTTTTGTTTTGTATAAGTTTCACATCACAAAAAGCAATGTCATTTTGTGCAGAGGAAACAATAAAAAAAAACATGTCAAATCTGAAAATACAGACTTCTTTTTAAAACTTTGAACCATTTGCATTCTCCTGATTCGATTTGACATCAACAACACCGTAATCTTACTAAGTTTACGCTAGATGGATGATTCGAACGGCGTTCACATCATCATCAGGGACAAACCGTCACCGCCGATGAAAGCTGTCAGATTGGTGCAGCTCGTCAGTCGTCCAGAAACTTTGGGATGCAACGCCGGACCTTTAACAAACCGCTGATTTCAGCCATTAAAACACACACACACAAAAAAAACTACTGATCTTGTGCAACAATAAACACGTCTGCTCTGTGCATCTTTAAAGAGAAAGGATTGCCCACCACGGCTGACGCACTTGAATTCATCTAGTAAGAAAAAGTGCTGAAAAAACTTTCCTTTCTCTTCCACATACTGAAAATCTACAGGTTAGAAACAAACAAAGAGATATAAAAATCAAAAAATCTAAACAATTAAACTCGCTCTCGTCAACATCCGTGTGTAAATTCCTGCTCGTCAGCATGACGTTTCCGCTCCGATATGCTCTCGTACGATCAGAACAGAGAACACTGGAGTCCTCCAAGATAACAACTCTGTTGTTGTTCGTTTGGACACATCGTACGACGCTGAATTTAAGGCATTATCCACAAGCATCATCAAAGCTATCTACACGGGGGTGGGGAAAAAATGCATCTATCTACAGAAACACAAATTACTCCACGGTTTTGTGCGCTTTACAATTGGAAAGTCTTCAATTTACCAACAGATTTCGATTTCAGAACTGAAGGATGACATTTAGTGCAACTTTTTTTCCTCACAACCACGGCCAAAAACAGCACCGGCCACTCGAAGCAAATGACGAAAAAGAAAACTGGAAAGCGTTGTCGTAGAAAAAGGATGGTCCTCGCTTGTTGTGCAGCTTAGGCCACTGTGACCTAACCCGAAGTAACATTGGAGACGCGGTCCGAGTGGCGCGTCTCCAGTGATTTGGCTTTAATAGTGTGGCAAAGAAGGAACATAAAAAAAACACATACAAATTTAAGATTTCACTCAGCGTTCAGAAAGCCGCCGATTACTGTGCACAAACGAAACGCCTAGTAGTCAAAAATACTAAATCCGGACATCGGTAAGAGAAGAGTATTAAAATGACTGCTGCTGCTTCAGGTAACCGCGCTGAAGACGAACCTAGACATGGAGATTACTGCATAGAATACATCAAGACTATGTAAAATTATTATTAACTTATGAATTTATATTGCTTTTGCTCGACAAACGCATGTTGCGTGCCGGATGGTAGGAAAACCTAAAACCTCTTTGCCCTCGTCCATCATGGCAGTACAGTTGTCTAAAACTGGCCATGAGTATCATCCACATAAAAGTTGCCTACTACATAAATAAAAAAATGATACATGTAATTTTTTTATATTCATAGTGCAAGTTAGAATTACTTATACTACAGCAACCTCAAAAAAGTAGCATGTTGTATAAAAATCCCCACTTGTTTTTTATTTCAATAATTAAACGCTTAGAAAACCACCTGATTTGCCAAATTGTGCATTGTGGAACATGACACTATTAAATTAGGGCAACTATTTGTTTAAAATGCTTTAAGGTCAAGCTAACATGGACAAGTAAAAACAAAAGTTCTGCGTGAGAAAAAGGAAAATTACCTAATTTTAAGCCAAAGCTAAAAAAGCCTTTCAGGCAAAGATCGGTCCTTAAAAGTGAAAAATCACATCTTCAAGTTTCAGTAAGAGGACCAGAAACTAACAATGGATCACTTATTTATTTTTTTTCCTAGTGGGAATGTCTGCGTGAGGAATGTTGTCTAATTAGAAACCTCTGAATGAATTTATATGTATGATCTAATTGCCCTTTTCCTTTTTCAACGTAGAAAATAGGTCAGAAGGAAGAAATTGCAGCATTCGTCGTGGCTAATCTGTAAACAGTTAAAAGTAAAAATACAAGTCAGTTGTTTTGTTTTTCTCCTTTGCTTTCCGCTAAACTTCAAACGATTTCCCTTCAATCAAGATAAAAAGAAAGAAAAACACACACTGTGATTCCTACTTATAGTAAGAGGAACTGAATGTACACTATTGGCCCGACAATCCTACGCTTCACGGACAAAAGCATGATGGAAAACATCAGAAAAAGGCTGCATACATTACGTTAACACACCAGAAAACTTTGAAGGATCAAAATTCATTTAAAGCCACGCCTATCCCGGAGATGCACTTTGGGGAACTGAGACAAGTGATCGTCAATGTTGAAAGAGACGAATGGTCACCATCTATTTTGTTTAAATGTCGTCTAAAGAATCTGGTGAAAACCAAGAGCAAAATAGGGCACCGGCTCTAGAAGCGCAATTTAAGTCCTGGGGCAGCGCATCGCAGCCAAAGGCTTGGGGGAAGAAAAAAACAAAACAGATATTGTTTTATTTTAAGGAACTGAGAAAAAACCGACTCGAGCTCAGAACAAAGAGTCGGGCCTTAAACAAACACGCGATCTTTTTATTTCAGTGCAAACTACAAAAGCTTTCACAGTGAGGTCGAGAGCCAATGGTTTATATGGCAATGCAGCCTCTCTCTCTCTCTCTCTCTCTCAATCATTCCTACAGATGGCTTTGGTAAATAGGGAGCAGTGCCTCCTGCAGAAACTACACTAAAATGCACAAAGTCCACCAACCTGGTTGAGAGATCTCTGAGGTATACAGAGAAGGGAGGGAGAAGGAGAAAAACGTGCGCCAAACGACACGATCACACTGGAATGCTAAGCTTTGTTGTTTGGGAGAGAAGGAGACGCCGTCTCAGTTCCTGTCTCATTGGCGAGTTCAAATGAAGACACAGGAAATCGATCGGTGAACCACTTCATTAATAGCTTCTCGACTGTAAGACATGGGAGCGCTGCTAGGTTAGACCTGAACACGAATGTTGTATGTATATCCTTGAGGATCAAATTACAGAAAATTAATGACTTGTAGGACGTATTCCTGCTGACGGTGGCTCTTTTAATCGTGCATGAGCAGCAGAACTAGGGCACAGATAACATCAACCTCATCACAGGTGCTGCTAATGTCAGTAACATCCCCTTTTTGGGGGGGATGAATGCACTATAAATCTATAAAAAGAGGATTTTAGGAGTGTCAACGCTTAAGGATCCATGGCTATGATTTTTTTTAACATCAGACTTGGTAGCTGTGAGTTGATGCTACACACATTATTGTGTGATCCACTCGTTTTTTTCTTATTGAGTTTTAGTCAGAAGTTAAAGCAAAAGTGTTTTCTTTTTTTTTTTAAACATCCAGGTATTGATACAAGGAGGTAGAGACGAAGGAGGGAGCGAGAAAGAGAAAAGCAGTGTGCAAGGACTATGGCAGGTGTTTAGAAGCTACATACTTTCTACTCAGCTTTCCTAATTCCTGTCACACCCCAGCAGGCTGGAAAACCAAACATTTCTGTTTTTGTGGGTTAGTAACAAGCAAAACTTCTCAAGATATCAAAAAAAACAACTAAAAACCATGTGTCTTTGTATACTTTGAGGTGTGCAAAATCTCAAACATTCTGAGGCTACATTCACACTGTTTTTTTCCCTCTTTCTCTCCTTGTCAGACTCATTCTTGCTCCTGACAGTCTCTTCTATAGTTGCTACCAAATGTGATGCTACTTCCCTGCGTTAGAGCGCCCCTCGATGGACAGTTTGACCTCCTGGGGGATGAAGGTAGGCCTTGTGTGGCCAGAGGTGATTATCTGGGGGCGCGGCTCCTCGTCTCCCTTCATGTTGTGTCTTTGGAGGCCGGGCGAGGACCAGCGCCTCTGCGCGGCACCGAGTGCAGCTTGCACCGTGCCAGTCCCCGCAAACGCTCCGCTCTCTGTATGCAAGTGGTAACTGCTCTGGCTCCTCGGATGCTCCGTGGATGTCCTCCCTCGCCTGATGGGGGATTCAGTGTGTCCGACAACCGCCAAGTGTGGCTCGTCCTTTTCTACGGCGTCTCTCTCGCCGTCCCTTTGTCGCTCTCTGTGGATGCGGTCCGTCCTCACGTGAGCCAGGGGCCGAAGCTGCTGGGGTGCAGGAGGCCCCATGAGCTGCTGACCAGGCCCCGATGTATCCCCGGTTTTGCCTAAAGTCCTCGACATGTTCTGCTGCTGCTGCTGCGAGTTGTTATGCTGAGGTTGCTTCTGCAGCTGGGGTTGCAGCTGCTGCTGCTGCAGGGTGATGGACACGCAAGTGTCTCCGACTTGTAGGAAATGGCAGGTGAGCCCGTAGAGCTGTGCCGTGCGCTCGGGGCTGCACGACGACCAGCCCTGGCCAAACACAAAGAAGGGGTGCTCCGGGGGGACGTCGATGGTCACCCTGCTCTGCTGCTCGCCCACGGTGAAGTGCAGAGACACGAGACCTGGTCTCTGCTGGCTCGGCCGGATGTCCATCACCATGCTGGAATCAATCTTCAGGCCGCCACTCACCTCTGCGCTGCGCACAAAATCCTGAGTTTGCAGGTCCTCCACACGCTTCAGCTCCCCAGTGGCTAACTGAATAATGGCCCCCTTCATGAAATGTGATGGGTTACTGGAAGGTGCTGC
Source organism: Orestias chungarensis (assembly GCA_032876305.1). Taxonomy (NCBI): domain Eukaryota; kingdom Metazoa; phylum Chordata; class Actinopteri; order Cyprinodontiformes; family Cyprinodontidae; genus Orestias; species Orestias chungarensis. Next base: position 2,225,327 of record JAVLVB010000768.1, on the reverse strand, counting down.
AGGTGAGACACCTGAGGTCTGAGTTACTTCTGCTGTAGAATGGGCTGATGGCTGTTGCTGCTGCTTAGCTGGGGTCGGCTCCACATGCCCAGGGAGGCTCGCTCTGCTTGAAGAATCAGAGACTTTAAAGCTTGGGTTACTGGAGGCCTTAAAGGCAGCGTCTGAGGATTCATTCGCCTGTCCTGGGTAGTGTTGCTGCAGGTAATGGTCAAGAGGAACCAGCACTGGCTGCCCGTTGGTGAGCATGACAGCATGGCCCGGCAGTCCTGCTGGCTGCTGGAGAACGCCAACTTTGTGTTCAGTGTAACTCGATGGCTTTGCCGAATGAGCAGCCCTGCCAGAAACGGCAGCCCTCTCTCCGTGGACATCTCTGGTTCTTTGGATCCCCTGAGAGAGATTCAAGGGAGCAAATGAGACCTCCTTCCGCACGCCACCAACACTTTGACCGGAGGTAGCAACACGGCCAACAACCTGCTGCACCTGTAAGGTAAACAAAGAAAAACATTTTATGTGAACAAACATTTAATTCATTAAACCTTTTATTACTATATTCATGTTAACTGAATATATTTTATTCGATGCATCTGAAGTTAAAAACCTGAGCTGCAGCAAAGATATCTTTCAAAAGATTCTTTAACTATACATTTCCTTTATACATCCTCTTATGCACTAATATGAACATTGAGGTGAAAATGTGTATAATTGCAGTAGAGACCGATAACCAATATTTTACCAATATTGTAAATATTTGCCTATCCCTTCAACATGATCACACCGCTGACATCTCCTCTCTGCTTTAGTTAAACACCCTACAATCCTGTCATCTATAGCACCACTATCCCCCAAAAAACAAAAACAAAAGAAAAACACACAAACAGCACATATGTGGAAATAAACAGTTGTCTTAACCAATAATAAAAAATCTAACATCGGTCAATACCGATTTTAAGGCTGACACATTGTGCATCGCTACTCTTAATGGATAAGGACAGCTCTGTTAGTCTTAACATTTACATATCAGCTATTAAAAGGAATTCATTTACATCTGATATAGAGCTGCAGAATAAATCAAGGAGACATTATCAAAATACGAGCAACTGTCCCTACACCTGATTTAACTTAGTTTCTATGACTAAAAAGCTTGGAGTGGGGGATAGGAAAAACTGTGTAGGTGATGGAAAAGAAACGGAGAAGTCATAGTTATGTTCTGATCTTCAAGTCTCATTAGCAAGCAGTGAGCATTTCTTACCTCCAGATCACTGTCCGGAGTGCTGCGCTGACCAGGGGAGCTCCGGCCTTCCAGTCGTCGGCTCTGCAGGAGCCGTTCTTGGATGTGTTCTTGCGCTGCAGAGCTGGATGCTACCTGTTGCAGATGTGCATTTCTGGAAGCATATGCAGAGTCGTGCCAGACCTCCCCTACGCCTTGCTCTTTATCACAGCCGTTGAGCTCCGCTTCGTTCCCCCGCTGGGCGTTGAGGCAGTCGCTGGCAGCCGAAGCCCTCCGGGTACTCTGTGGCTGATAGAAGAGCGGCATCCCTCGCGAGCTAATCTCCGAGGCTTGTAAGACTCCAATAGCACCCAAGTGCTGCTGGGCGGCTTGCTCTGAAGGCATTATCAGCGAAACGCCACTTTGAGCTGCAGCTTTGGTAAATGTATGGGTCTGGGCCTGAGGAGGCAGAGAAACAACGCCATCTTGTATGACGGATGAATAAGGAACCAGGTGGGACACGGCATGAGGCTGAGAGAGAGTCCCTGAGGGAGAGATCAACGATCCAGGGACAAATCCGGAGGGGACAGCATAAGGAACCGCGGCGTATGGGGAACTAACAAACTGAAGAGACGGATGAGGGATGTGAGCATAACCGAGAGGAGGATAGGGAACGCCTGGGTGCTGAAGGAGAGGAGAGTGTACAGTATACGCTTGAGAGATGTGGCTTAATATCGGGTGGAGACTAGTAGGGGAGTAGGTAACAGAAGGAACAGCCACTTTGTAAATCATGCTGTACTGATCAACGTGCCCTGCTGAGATGCTCTCTGAATTATCCACTGCATAATGATGCTCCGGGTGAGAGTGCTGCCACTCTCTAGATGGGTTTCCTCCAATAGTGTCACTGCTGGCTGCAGAGTTCTGGATGGAAACAACTTCAGCTTCTCTGTTACCTCCTCCAGCAGCGCTGCCCGCGCCTCCTGTAGTTCCACCTCCGCCCGTTCTTCCGACTCCACCGCTGTTGCTGTTGGGGAGGTCCCTCTTCTTGGGAGGCAGGCTCTCTTGGTTGCGCTCCTGAGCTGGTTTCATTGCAATCCTTTGACCAACCAAGTTGCTTTACTGTACAGCGCAGGAAGTGAAACCTGCAAGCCAGTAAGGCCGCACAGCAACCAGTTCTGAAATTACCAGGCTGACCCTGTCTGCCAGTTCACCTAGAAAGATACAACAAACACATAATTATGATTTTTTTTGTCTAAACTCCAACTATAGATAAAGGGGGAAATGTGCCTTAGGTTTCACCAGTAAATATATGGCACTCTGCCATCTAAAACATGATTAGTGCAAAACTAATACCAACTTAGAAATCTCATCAATCTAGTTTCTCAGAACTTACTTCCCTATTAATCATTTTACCAAACCCCAGAACCAGAGCATTAATAAACACGTTTTTTTTCAGACTGTCTGAAGTGACCTAATTCATTACACACAAATATAGAAACAGATTAGCAAAATTCTTAAAGCAGAGCAAAGAAAAAGTACCCCAATACAACTCTAATTTAGAGATTCACCAATATAAATATTAATTCTGAATAAGATCATTACAATTTGATTTTAGGACCTAGATAAAAATACAACTTTATCAAATGAATTTGGTGTTTTAAAGCTCTTGCGTGACAGTCTATTGCTTAAACACTTAGGCTATCCAACTTTTGAACCCTTACATTTTTAAACCACATACTTTTTTTTTAAATACCCTCTTCAAGGGCTAAGGAGTTGGGATGAATTGCCAACGCCCATCTAGCATTTGTCTATACCCATCTACCCCTTGCAAGGTTGCCGGTGACTATCGAAAACATTCATTGGGCGAGAAGCGATGTTCAACCCGCAAACAGGTGGCTGCTTCATTCCTGGGCTAAAATGTCACTTTCCCAAACAAACTAAAAATGGGCCAACTTCAAATAAAAGATTTCAAATATTGTGTTAAGGAGAAGGTGAAAAATCTGTTTTACAAAGTCGTTTGTAATCCCATGTAAGTGAATCTTTAACAAAAAGTACATTGCATTGGGTGTGACTGGTGTATTATTGAATAAATGATTTGCAAAAGTAGAAACATATGTCAAAGTTATAGATGTAGCAAAAAGGTACAGCAAGAAAAGTCCAATATTTAGTATCATTCGTTAAGACAGAGGTGAAACTTCTACAGATTTATTGCATATAAAGTAAAATACTGTAAACTTTTATATCACAAGAGACAAGAACTTCAATTAGCATTAATGAAAAATACACATTTTGAGTGAAAACAAATGATGGAGTATTTAAAGGAAATAATCCAGAGATGCATCAGAGAGTTAGAGATGATTTTGCAAGTGTTGGTTTATTGTACCAACTTTGCCCAATGTCAGCTTCTCTAACAGTGCATCCTGTTTAAAACAGGCTAAATTAGGTTTGGCATGCCTGAAAACACGTAATATAAAATTAAGACACGAAGACGAAGGGAATTAATCATCAGGGCAAAGTTTTGGCTTAGTTTAAATTTTATTTTCAAGTCATTTTTACTCGTTAGCCGTCTGGCTCAAGTTAGCTAGCTAGCCCTATATATATATATATACATATATACAAAGTTTTCCCTTTAAATAACAGAGGTGGCAAAGTGACAGTTATGCCGCAATGAATAAGCACATGTTTTGCTCCAAAAGCGTAGATTTTCCAACATAGGTCTATTCTGCTAATAGAGGTACTTTTTTCAGTGGAAACATCGAGGAGGCTAGCTAGCATAGCTACACGGCTAGCATAGCTACAGCAGTCTGACTCACAGCTAGCTTAGATGGCAACAAACGCAACGTTAACACTAAACGTCTCTTTCTGCACACTCACCTTCTAATGTCATCGCGGACGGACGTTTATCTGTAGTTAAAAACAAAAGCGGACAAGCGAGGGGGATGATTGAATGAATAAAAATCTTTAAAAAAACAAACAAAAATATAATTTAAAAAAAAATCCAGGCTAACGAATGAAGCCCATCTCAGAGGCCAGCAGAGGCGCTCGAGAATGATGTCACTGCTTGATTCAATTTCCTGTTTTTTTCCAAGCAGTGGTGCGTAATGTCTTTTTAAGAAAATGTATTTTGTCGTTCAAATGTGTGTGTTTGCGTTGGGAAGGAAATAATTAATATGTATATAAGTGTGCAATCATGGTAGTCATGGCAACACAAACAGCAGGCCTGGATGGGAGGCTGCTGGATAATGTGAAGATGTTCATGTTAGATTATTCCTACTAAACACATTCATATCAGTATTTTATAACCTTATCAGGACTAGAGCTGATTTCAGCAATTAATCTGCAATAGTTAAAGTTTTACGTGTCATTTTAAAAAGATGGATTCAGTAGGAATGTAGTTCTAAGCTTCTGTTTTTTATTTAATTGTGGTTTTGTTGATTATTCCCTACACATAATTAAAAAAATAGATTTTCATGAAGCCCACTGAAAAGTATCCCCAGTGTATGCACTTAATACTTGGTTGGGACTCTTTTTAACTTAATCACTGGATCAATGCAGCATAGCACGAAGGGGATCCGTCTACTGTGGAGCTCTGCTGAGGGGTTCAGGGATCCTGTTTTGCTTTTATGACATGTTGGCTCTGACATCTGCAGGTTATCAAGCGCAGTAATATAGTGTAATGACTAAAGACTGTATTTGTAGTTTTGGTAGAATTGGTTGGTGCCACGTTCTGATGAGAATCTCTAAAGCTGCCCAAATCATTACTGACATCAGAAGCTTTTCACTGAATCTCATAAAAAAAAGTGAAACCTTTCCTGCTGCTTAAACTATATTTTGGACTTTCATCACCTATAGGCCATATTCATTCAAATTGACTGGAGAAACCCCAACTAGATATATCACTGTGTGTGTTAAAAATCTGTTTATTATTAAGATTGAGTTTTCCTAGTTGATTTTACCACAACTTTATTATTGTTATTATATTATTCATTAAGCAAAACAAATTTGTTTTGGTTTTAACTTTTGTGATACAGCTTTATTGCTACAACAGTAAAAGGTACATTTATACACATGTACATATACATATATACATACATACATATACATATATATATGTATACATACATACATACATATATATATACATATATGTATGTATGTATACATATATATATGTATGTATACATATATATATGTAT
>JAVLVB010000768.1:2209052-2219824 GCA_032876305.1 Orestias chungarensis | reverse complement strand
ATACATACATGTATATATATATATATGTATATATATATATATATACATGTATATATATACATACATATGTATATATATATCTATATACATATGTATATATATATCTATATACATATATATATATATGTATACATATATGTATACATATATATACGTATGTATACATATATATATGTATGTATACATATATATATGTATGTATACATATATATATGTATGTATACATATATATATATGTATGTATACATATATATATGTATGTATACATATATATATGTATATATATATGTATATATATATATATGTATGTATATATATATATATGTTGTTATGTATATATGTACATATGTATACATATATAGGTGTGTGTGTGTGTGTGGCCCAGATACATATCTATGCAACATAACTGCATAGACTTTCAGACTCATGAACTCCAAAACGAATTTTACAAAAAACATAAAACCACCCAATGTAAAAAGAAAAACATGACCAGTGAAGGAAAAAGCATTGGCAGGTCTGTGAAGATGCTTAGATGAGTTAATAACGCTTACAAAACGTTTGGCCTCAACAATGAAAATTTTATTTTTTTCCGAAGACATAGAGGGCCTTTTAATTTTTTTTCCTATGCTGGTTGATGATCTTTAATTTTAATTCTTGGATCAAAAATTACAACTTATACCTCAATTTAAATAGTTCACCTCATTTATTAACACTAATAGCCAAACGTTAGCATGCCTAAGCCCTTGTGATAATTTGTAGTCAAAAGCTGGTCCTCATATTTTCATGGTATAGAAGCTGATGAGCTGCAAATTTGTGTAAAAATATGATTGTGTAAATATTAGGTTGGGGTTTATAATGAATATGTCCAGAGTAGTTCAAATAAAATACTAATAAAACACTTATTTTGGCATTTGTTTATCATTAAAAAAAAAGTAATCCATTTGTTTATCATTAAAAAAAAAGTAATCCTTTTTTTCGCCCCAGAAAAATACCTGGTGTGGAACAAATCTTTCCTTATAGAGAAAATGGAGCTCTTTCAGTTTCATTTAATTATGTGTTTTTAAAGGACACACAGCAGGGGGAGCTGGAGGGTTGAGCCCTGAAAAGGTCTTCCTAGTATGAATATTTTAAGACAAGTTTAAGTCCAGTTTCCCAGGCAGTTTTTAAAAAGTAAGAAATTTTACTTTATCATTTTAAAAGTTTCCCCATACTTTCTTATTCCAGTATCTAACAGGTGAAATCTGAATGGCAAGAAAATATAGATACATTCAAAATGTACGTTTTCTTGGGGGGCCTAAAATGTAAAGCTGGACTCTGTCCTTATAGACAGAAGAAAACAAAAATATTGGCAATAATTTATTTCACAAACCGTCATGCAAAAAAAACAACAACAACCCTCGAGTCAAGCCCAGTTCAGGCTAAAACTAGGTTTTAATTAATCCTTGCTTCAGTCCTACAATTTGAGGAAAAATTACAACTGTATAGTAAAAGCTAACAAATCAAAAGAACTCTAGAATAACGATATTTCAAATGAAAAGGATGTTGTAATGCTTGAGGTTTTCTTTAGATTTTAATCTCTCCTGAATTATGTTAGTTACAGCAGTGGGCCTCCAAAGTACTTAAGATCTAAGTTTTCTTTTTAGTAAACCAATTCTGATTTAAAGATAAAACGGCAAAGGAAACTGAGAAGTGATCATATAAAACATTTGAAAAGCTTTCGTTAAGAGCGGTAGCAGAGCTCTAAATAGATTAGAAACAGCCCATTGACTGGAATAGGTTAACCACTGCAGATACCTCAAAATAAAAGTGTGAGCAGGGACGATTTCCTCTGGTTGTGAGAGTCTGAAACCTGTCATTTGACAGAGGGGACAGATTAATCATTATCGGCTTTGTGTCACTGTTTTTCAAGAGTTGGTGAGGAAATCCAGCTAGAAAATAAATGACTCCTGCAACAATGTTGAAAAAAATAAATGGATGAGTAACTTTCATCCACTAGTTGTAGTTAATCCCTAATCCTTGAAGAATCACTGAGGTCACGGTGCTGTTGTCCAGCAGAAAGCACATACACATCCAGCCTGAATGTATTTTCAACTCAGGACTGTCTTGGTGCTGACAGCAGTCATTTAGGTGCTTATAAACTGAAATATGGGAGAACAAATATCAATTTATAGCAGGTCAGCTGCTGGCACGAAAACACGTCTCCAATTTTCTTGTATCGTAATCTGTGCAGATAGGAAGAACACTGATAGGTTTCTGAGATGCATAAATATTTTTATAATCTAAACTAAAACAATCAGGGACAGGATATTTTTACCCCCTAAAATTGAGATGGTTATTCATCAGCTCTTTAAAATAAAAACCAGAACTCAATTTAATTTGAAAACTAGTATTATTTGTTTCTGGTATACATGTTTTTTTTAGCTACATGTTTTGTTAGCAAAAAAACAAAAACAAAAAACAGCTTCAGTGCAAACCTCCTGAATTCTAGTACATTTCCAGCTCTGCTAAGTCACAAATATTAGAGGAAAAACAAAACAAAAACATCAGCTCAGATTAAAAATATAGTTACAAAGAACAGTGAATCTTCCACCCAAAAGGCACAAAGGGTGCGCAGACCTGACTGCCTCCCTCTTTGAGAACATTGCATAAGTGAACACACACATCTGCTGACCATCCATCTGAAACTGTGCCGCAGAGAAGGCACAGCCGTCATACAATTGCAGCAGACTTCAACAATGTCAATTAGTGGAAGAAATGCATATAAATATATCTCTAGGAAATACAAAGACTAAATCAAAAATAGAGTAATTTAGTACCATTAATTAAAAGAAAAAACAAATCTTTTCAAACATATACATTATTTATAATATTTGCCAAAATTATTTTCAACAGTTATAATTATTCTTTATTCTGGAAAAAAAAAGAAAGTGCAATTAATAGCATTTGGGATTTGGGGAGCAGGTTTTCACTTACATAAAAACACTGTAAGACACACCTGAATTAGTTATTGCTGAAGAATATTGCTGCATAATTATCAGTTAATCTAGCATTCCATGATGAATGCCCTTATTTGTAGAGGGAAGGAAAAGTGGCGAGTGATCCTATGGTTGGAAATTTAGAAAGTGTTGGTTTCTTATTTGTTGTAAAGACTGGATTTATGTTTCTACTGGAGAGTCTCCAAAGTACGCTTGTTCACCTGGTAATAAATAACTACAGGAAAATATTGCTAGGGTAAAGCAGTCTAATAGCACGGAGGAAAACAGAAGCCGTGTTTATCCTTTTTGAAAATAAAATTATCCTCAGGCTTCTGACCTTCAACCATTTTATAGATGATAGAAGCACGTTCAAGAAACCATTTGCTGCTGAACCACTCATGCTTTAAATCCTTTCAGAATTTGCTTCCCCACATTTGGTTGTGGATTGCACAATAAATGTGGGGTACTTGTAATGCCAAAATTCAGAAAAGTAATATTTTTGAGACACTGAATCTCAGATTATATCAAGATGATGCATTGAAAATGTTATCCTCAATAGATATGTCCCTTTTCCATTGTTTGTTTGCACAATGAGTTGCACTCATCTGGAACAGTTTCCTCTCCGTGCCTTACCAGAAGGCATCTAAATAAGAAAGAAAGAAAAAAAAAAGCTATATAAACCACCTGCAACCTACCAAAGAATTTAGTCCTCATAATGATTTGTCCTCCTACCATCTAACAAATTTTTGAAAGTGCAAAGCCAGAAAATGTTCAAAGTCAGACCCTGAAACCAAACCACTTGTAGCAAAAGATCCAGTAAAATAATGTCAGAACAAACGGCTTCAAGAACGCATTACATTCAAACACTCCGGATAGCTTCTCTCCTAAAAACGGGGCTGGTTTCTAGTTAGCTGTGGTAGCATTTTGTTTTCCTTAATGAATTAAAACTAAACCGGAAACCCACGAATATTAGAATAAAAAAAAAAATGCATCACTGCTTCTGCATTAAAAATGAGCAATTCCTACTTTCACAAACACACACAAAAAAAACATAGCTAGTCATACTTTATGGTTTAACACCCCAAAATACCCCAGCAAGTTTGGATAATACAATTTAAATGTTATGGTATGGGTATGCAATTCTAGTAAAATCCTATTTTGTATGTTTTTGTCACAGTTATGATATAGACAGATTGGATAAAATCTATTTTTGTCCCCCATTACAGTAACATACTAGAATATGAGGAGAATGTGTTGAAAGGATTCCAACTTATTCCTAAGAAAGACTTATTCCAGAAATGTACACCTTAAGTAAAAAATTACCCCAAATTTAGAGCAGCATCAATGACGCAACTTGTTGCAAAAGTAGGTCTGTAAATTTAGAAATCTGTTTTTTATTTTTATCATTTGTCAGCACGCCTATGGGAATCTTAGTAAAAAGTCATGAAAAGTATTTTTGATCTAGTTTAGAAATCCATTAGAAAGTGTCATTAGCGAGAGTCTCTGTAGAGAGCCAGGTCTTCGCCCCATTCAGAAATTTGCTAATCGGAGTCCCTTGAGAGCCTCGCCTGCACAGGTTTCCCACAGGGTTGAATGGAAAAGATGAGTTTAGGGTGTTGGGTGATGCTGGGAGGTAATCTGGAGAACTAGCCTTAAAATACATCCTGCTTCGGTCATAAGGAGGGCCACATGGGCTTGGGACAGAGCTGTTGTGTGTACTGGCACCTTTGTACTGCCTGAGCTTGCCCTGCAGCATCTCAATCTCATCAACCAGTTGGGAGAGCTTGTGGTAAACGGTGGCGGAGCCGCCTCGTGGAATGCAAGCTTCAGGAACCCAGCGTAGAAAGAACAATCTCCAGAGAACCACGTGCGAGGGCAAGACCAGGGGAATCAAGACCCCCTGCTGGTCTAAAGGGTGAGAAAACCAGTCCCTGAAATAGCGTTCTGACGGGCTTTCATCTTTGACTGGAGAGAAGTCAGCCCTTAGCCCGGACATCAGAGAGCCCCGCCGCTGGAGGGTCTCCTCCTCACCCTTTAGCCCATTACGCTGGGATGTGCTCGATATTCGCACAGTAGAACTGAAGGTTTTCTGTTGTAGGAAGAAAAAAAAATGGGACAAGATGTGGGTGAAAACGTAGAAGAGCAAATGAACACCTAGACCTTTTCTGAATCGGCCATATGAAGCTCTAATAAAACAAAAAGGAAATATAAAGACCCTTTGGGTGCTTTAGTTATGAGGTGGAGTTTGCTTACTTCAGAAACTTTATTGGGATTTTGTTAATTTGAAAGCCTGTTGAGTAAATACATTTTTTACTCTATGCTTTGAAGTCTCGGTTTTCTTTAGGACCTATTGTTGGTCCGCAAAGAACATCATATTCACTTAATCCTCTTACAAGCGAGAGTTTACAAATACATATTTATTATTAGGGTCCATTTAAAATAACTAAAACCACGTTATCACAAGGTAAGATCATACGACCACCAAACTAATCTAGCAAAAAAAAAAAAGGGAATTGCAGAAAAACCACACACCACATGCCGTGCTCTGCCACTCTGTTACAACTGCTGTTAATATGCATGTTCGGCCATTTGATCACAAGTGCAATTTACCTACAAAATATGAATTTTCCTATAGTAAAAATTCAGCACACTTTTCAAAAACTACACAGCATAATCCTTTTTTTATTACATGTTAATTATGCTGACGCTTTTATGTTTTGTGCAACAATCAAATAACACTTTTTTTTACCCAAAGGATCATTTATGTACATTCAAATGATTTTCTGAAATCAAAACAAGTGAAAGCAACTGTTGACTAATTACTTCAATGGAGGCATCTCCTTTAACATTGCCAGTATGTGTGTATTTTTACCTGATTCTCTGAATGTGCTTTATGAGACCCTATCTCAATCTGTGCAGTGTAAACTTGTTCTTAAATCTGACTCTTGATTTGATTCCCTAAAATATACACTAGCAGTAGCCTCTTGCGTACCTTAGTGCGTTGGAAGGTTTTCACTTCTCCATTCTGAACACAGGCAGCTCCTTTACCAACATACATGGGGTTATTAAAGAGGGTCTGATCTTTGCCGGAGAACTGTTGTGACCACTTCCAAACCGGAGGGAAGAATACAGTCTGGTCTACTCCTTGAGGGATGGCTTTATTCTTGGCAAAATCCTGTAGAGCACAGACAGGATTGTCATTTGTATAGTAGACAATAAGCCAATAAACATAGATCGCATAATTAAAATATAGAGTTGCACTCAATTTACTTTTTGTCATTGATTCATTTGGACAAGTAACCACAGTTTAGTCTGGTTGAAAAACAGAAATATACTTCAAATGTATTGTTCCAATGACAATTTCACTTATGAATGATCATTTAGATCTTATTTCCACATTAAAGAGATTCCAGCTGCAAATTGGGCATTGCTTGTTAATGCATTCGTAAAAACCAACAAATTTTCAATCATATGTAGAGATTCTCACCTGCAAGAGCTGAGTACACTGCTTAGAAGAATTGAAGAGGAAAGTGCTGAAAAGTGGGATCCACATGCTGTCACTCAGTATAGTCAGATAGGCCTCTGTGAACTCGAATGCGGCTGGGTACTGGTTGGTCAGCTGCCACACGCAGTCCAGGAACAAGGTGAACAGCGGAGACTGCGACAAAGACAGTGAAAATAAACTGATGAGAAGAAGCACGCATATCTTAAACACTACAGTCATGCAGGATGTGGTCAGTAAATTTTCAAATTAAAAGGTATACCTCCTTATTTTCATTTTTCTTCAGGTGGTTGCATCTGTCCAGGAAGCGATGGCCGGCCATCACCCACTCCTTCTGCACCAAACTCTGAAATCCATTCAGGCTGCGATAATGAGGGTCCAACATGAGCTGCACCAAGGAGGACACCACACAGTTCAGGTCTCTGTCTTCCTCCTCTGCACAAGAATGAAATATGCAAATATTGAATCACAAACCATTAGATGTGCTTATTAATGCACACCAAGAGCATAAAAGCTATGGTTTTATAATTGATAAAAGAAAATTACCTAGAAGAATGACAGAGTTATTCTTTCCATCCAAGTTGTAGACCATCTCCGCTGAGAGTTTTAAAAATATTCTGGTACATAGAAACAGCAAAAAACAGCAACATAAATGCTTTTTGAAAAAAAAAATGAAAAAAAAATTAAACAAGTCAAGAAATATAAATCTACATTTTAATATAAACTTCACTTTTTATTTCATGTTTACACCATCAGCAAAACTAAATGCTGGCTAAAAAAAACTATTTAAATATGAATTTGTTTCTTGTTTGTAAACATTTCTAGATTGATTATTTAGTTTAGTTATAACATAAGGATGGTTAAAATTGCCGTTGGCTTGTTTGTGTACCTGATATACTCGACCCATCGTGCATTTTCAACGGATGAAAGCCATCTCTCTTCTGATTCCTCAAAAGGATCTATACAAAGAAAACAAACGGCTGTAAAAAATCTGTAAGACTTTAAAACTTCACATCTCTTCTTAGACAGTTATGTACTACAGACAGGACTTCTGTTAAAGTACTTATGCTGTCAGAACAAAGTTCACCTAAAGTGCAGATCTGTCTGGCTTTAACAAAAGCAGTCTGGATATCCTGGAGGTTAGGAAGACTCTTGTCCAGATCTAACTGGGTTACTTCTTTGCGTTGTGGATGGCTTTTTGTGATTGCTGTGAAGATCCTACAAATAGAGACGATGACAAGTTCAGTTGTAAGGAAAAATGTTTCCAACTCTAAGATACTACACTAGGCACTATAATACTACAACTCAGCATCTAGAGTTGTTTAACATCCAAGATAAACACAACGCTGAAGTACTTAAGAAATGCCATTTGCCTATTAAGTCACAATAACTAGCAAGGCTAATATTTTAAAAGCTTGTAAATTAGCTAATGGTGATGGTTAAGGAAATCATGAAGTCATGAAATACGGTCTGAAATCTACATAAATGTTTTTAGCTCCCCTACACTCAGACATCTACCTTGTAAAAACAATCAGATAAGACTTTTATTACTTCTGATCAGTTTTCTTCTGAGCCAACGGATCTGCCTGGCCTGCCATGCGGACGAGAGCACTCCCATTCCTGTGAGTCCAGCACCACAGCTGTAAACAGAAACACACATAGCATCAGAACAAAGATAACACTCACACAATCATAACGAATAAGATCATTTGTGTTGGCAGCCACTAATTTAAATGATTGTCATTGATGGCCTCATCTTTATAACAAACGTATAGTTTTAATCAAGTAAAACCTGTAAAATATTACATAATCAATAGAAGAGCACTTAATAAGGGATTACTTACAGGGACACGCCCATCATGGAACGATGATGAGAACTGCTTTAGATCCTGATCTGTCAAAGAAGCTGGGACCACAATGTACTCTGGAAGACTGAAGGAGTTAGGAGAAGACATGAATCTTCAAATTTAATAAAAAAACAAAGAAAAACAACAATATGATGCTTTTGAATACTTAGCAACGCCAATCTATTTTTAACAGGCAGTCAATGCATGATAAAAAAAAGTAGAGCTGCGAACATTTCAGACCTGGTTACAGTTTAACTGAAACTCTAAGAAAAAAAAAAAATACTTAGTCATGGCTGAATTTCAAATGTGGATCATCCAAACAAAAAATAATACAATGCTGGCCATCTAAAATAATCATCAAGGTTTTTATGACTATAACGAATAAAACATGATCTGAAACCTGTCAGAGATGCCGTATTTCTCATTGATGGAGCAGACTCGCCACCCTGAAGCCCCGGTTCTCTTAATCTCTCGATCCCAGTCAGACGGGCAATCGAAGATTGCCGTCTGTATTCCTCCTCTTTGTGTAGAACCATTGACTACCCCACCTGGCAATAATTGAAAAATAAAACCAGTGTTTTAAATTTTGCAAAAAAAATCAAACAAAAGTACACAAGCGTTAATAGTTAAAACAAGCAGGAAAAAGCACTTAAATATAATAGATTACCTTTTTGTTTATGGTATCTCAGGCCTTGATACTCAAAGCCAAACAGCAGGTGCAGATCAGCTGGATGGGAATAATGAGCAATGGCAAGGCAAACCTATAGTGAAGACAGGTAAAATATCTTAAGGGACATGAAGCACAGCGCAAAAAACAACACTAAAGAATCATTTGATTATTGTTTTTGAAGATTTGGTTTCAGCTCAGATCCAGACGCCAGGCTCACTTTGAATACTATTGACTCAGAGCCACATGGTTCATTTACAGAAACGAACCTGGACAAAAACAAATTTTAGATAAAGCTTTGGGGTTTACAGGCCTGAGCAGAGCTTTGTTAGACTCTAGCAACGCCATAGAAAGAGGCTCTACTGGAGTCTCACAAAGCCGTCTATTCAGTAGTAAAGCGGTGAATAACACGGGAGGACACAGAAAAGTACTGTGTGTGAGTACATAGAAAAAAAGGCTGCTCCCTGCTCTGTAATTTCCTATGGGGGGAAAAAATGCACCATTATAGAACACCAATTTCCATATGTCAAAGGGTTAAAAAAAGAGATGGGCCACGTTTTAGGTTGGTACTGTAATTATATACAGGGAGTCCGTCAATAAACTCCTAAACACTACAACATGGGAGATGTATTCTGTTTTAGTCTCCTATGCTAAAGGAGCCTTTCATGTTTTATTCTGTTGTAAACCTACTGCTAACAACTGCGTGCTTTAAAAAAAGTGACGTATAAATAGTAAATTGTGCTTCCCTGTTCAGAACAGTAACCCTACAATTTGTCAGCTGTGGTGTAGGTATATGCTGCTCTGATACCTAAGGTAAAATTGCTCCCAGATGACTACAGAGGAGATCAGATGTGTAGCTATTTAAATTCATGTTAATTATACAGTCCTGTCTAGTTTTATGGGGAAGCAGGAGGCGGAATAGATTTGGGCATTATGAGCTAAATTCAAAAGGAAGAGATTTCCTCCTCAACTTTTCACAAAATACCAGTTCCACACAACACAATTATCGGTGGAGGAGTTCTTAACTCTAGATTTCATTTCAAGTATGTAGAAAGGGTTTTGTGTCTCAATGATACAGTAGAAAAGAATGGCAGTAAGTTAGAAACTGAAAATTATGAGATTTTTCCAGCAGAGATGGACCTTTTTGGTCCATCAGTTTACCACACTATCTACATCAATGCCCTCGCCTATGGTCATGAGCTTAAGGGTTCTAAGCAAAAGAACGAAACCCAATCAGCCAAAATAATTTTTCTCCACAGCGTGTCTGAGCTTTCTCCTACAGATAGGGTGAGACACTTGATCATCCAGGAAGACCTCTAAGTAGGGCTTGCTAACTTGGATCAGGTATCTGGCCAGGATTCCTCCTGGAAGTCTCCTCGGTGACGAGTTTTATGCACGTCCCACTAGAACGAGTAGAGGAAGTATGTTTCTTTGTTAGGATTCCCTTGGAGCAGGAATAGCTGAGGAGAGGAATGTCTGGGCCTCTTTACTGAGGCTGCTACCTCTGCGACCCGATTAAGGAGAAGTGAAAGATAAATGAATGGATGAATGGATGGAATCCGTCTAAAGGATATCCATATCCCATTGGTCCTGGTCTGATCGCATGTTTTTTTTGCCCTATAGTCCCATGTCAGAGAAAATTTATGTTCTGGACGTTTTGTTTTTTGTTGTTTGTTCTTTTTCTTTGTTTAAAAAAAATAAAAAAATAAAAACTTACGTTAGGATGGAAACTGAAACTTATTGCATCTCAGCAGCCAGCGCCCCCCCCCCCCCCCCCCCCC
>JAVLVB010000768.1:2176645-2207025 GCA_032876305.1 Orestias chungarensis | reverse complement strand
TATATATATATATATATATATATATATATATATATATATATATATATATATATATATATATATATATATATATAAAAATAAAAGCATTGCCCACAAAAAGCAAACATCTCTATAAAACTATTTTAAAATACAAATACTTAATAGGGCGCAGTCCATTTATTTTTAGAATGTTTTATAGCATGAATGATCAATTGGAAAGTTTTTTGTATATTAATACTAATAATCTTCGTTACAGGTTGAAACATTTAAGCTGGCACGAAAACGCTTGCAATACTTTCTGTAAACTTTCTAATGGTATTAGGTAAAACAAGTAATAAGCTGATTAAATCAAACGCCGTCTCCGTAACGTAACCCAACGAACCATTTCCTGGTTGTTGTCGTATCACCAAACTGCATCAATCACATGCATAAAGAAACTTAATCTGGGCTGCAGTGAAACTGAACACTGGATTCAACCCGACATTACATGTTATCAGACTGCTGACCAGGGAAAACAGCAGCCGACACAGGTAAGCCAAGACGTCCATGCAATAATAAAAAGTGAGACAGGCTCTTTTAGCCTAATTCTGGCTCTGCACCTCTCCAGTTGAGGAGTTACGATTGTTTTAAACAATGTTAGGTGGTAAGCTGAGAACATGAATTTGTACATGGTGAAACAAATGTACCTGTTATTTGATCAAGGCAGGTCAGGGAGATATCTTGCTGTCCCAGAAGCAGATGGCACAGCTGGGATTTCTACAGTGCAAAAACAACATAAATCTCGCAGACACTTAAAGGTTTCTCTGTTTGTTTTCTTCAAACTGTATTATGATCAGGTTCCATTTTGTCTCATAGATGGAAATGACGTCAGCTCTCACTTCTTGTGTCATCACCAAAGAGGAAGTTTTTCTTCCTCTTTTCTAAATGAGCTTGACGCAAAAATAAGGTTGTCTCTGCTAGGCCTCAAAATATACAGCTCACTCACTAAAAACTGAGCAGAGACTATTGTTTTAATCCTTATTAATACGGCACACAAAATGAAAACATTGAAACATGAAAAAAAAGGGATGAAAAATTAAACCACATTTTATATGGAAAGAAATTAAGGGCTATAAAGAAATCTGAACAAATACCTGCTTCGGTGGGGGATCTTGAGGAATGAAGGAGACCTTAAAGTTGGTGCATATCAATCTACCCCAGAGGTCGTCCTGGCTGCTGTCGGTGCCGATGCATTTCCTCACAAAATTCACCTCATTTACGATTATTTCTCCTAACCAGATGAAAAACAAAAATTAAAATACAGTTTAAAAGCAATTACTGCATATAGCAAATTAGAGATTAAAAATATGGATATAAAATTTAATCGAAATATCTTGTGATACTATCATAATAAAAATAAAGTAATTGTACATAGAAATACAGTTATTTAAAAATAACCCATTTTTCTTCTTTAGGACACAAGTAGCATACAGAAGCACAACAGTGACTGAATTAGTGGTGAACTTTAATATATTTGTCAATATAAAAAAATATAGCAACGTTAAAAAAACAAAACAAGCAGTTCAGAAATAATTCAGACAGTCAGATTTTGGACTTAAAAAAATTTCTTATCATGTCAAGAAATTGATTACGATTATTAAGGATACGGGTAATGCCCACTTCAAAAGTAAATTTTAAAAAGCACTGAAACAAAAAAAGTACATATGTCTCCCACAAAGAAATACTCTAATTTGCCACCATAAAGTAATAAATTACTTTGCATGTTAACAGGAATATATGACAATATAACTAGGTTTTGAGCAAAAACCATTTTAAGTATGTATAAATTATCCAATTTGATTTTGTTTAAAAACTTCAGATATCCTCTTGAAACTTAGTAAATTGAATAATAAAACTCAAATAAGATTTTTAGTCGATTTAAAACATTTCATTCAGCTTCTTTACAAAAGTATGGCACAACAGTTTATAACTAACAAATAACTGAAGCCAAGACCCGGGCTCAAAATTCTGTCAAATCAAAGCAGAACAGGTTAAATAAATGGTCGGACAAGTTTAGCAGACAAAAAAGAAAAAGAAAAAGAGTATATATAAGAACCATTCACGTAAGATTATCTCAAGATTCAATAGATATCAGTTTACGGGAACTAACCTGCGCACGTTCAACAAGTTTTCACAAGCTTCTGCACAATACAGTGAATCAAAACAAGCTTAACTAGTCGAACAGCGATTTTTACTCCTCTAGTATGTACCAATAACCTGTGCTTAACAAGACCGCCCTGAGAGTGTAGAAAAGAATGTAGAAAAAAATGTATGTCCCTTTAATAATTTAACTACTAATTTTACTCCTCATGAAAATAAACCATTTTCTTCACCTGAGTAAAATGTACATATGCCGCCATTAAAATGTACCTTCTGTAATGTGTCTAGAGTATGATACTAAAAAAAAAACCTCATGCATAACAATAAACTGAGGTCAGCAGTCATGTAATAAACACACCATCTAAAGTATGTGCAAATGAATGATATAAATAATCACATCTGTTTTCTTCTTTGTTAGATGTCCAACCATGAAATGCATGCGTCCCTATACATATACTAAAACACAAACGTAAACAGCAGCACAGACTGTGTCCATCATATGTTCACTGAACGCCTCAGGCTTGGGGAACTAGGGCAGCAGGGTGGAGTTACTACCATCACTACAAAGCTGTACTTCAGAACAGCCAAGCAGAACTATCCAGTTAAAAAGAAATTTATAAGCCGAGCATGAAACCCTTCTAAAATACTACAAGTACAAAAATAATCTGGTGTAGGAACTAAATACATTTTTTAAATGAAGATAATGTAAACACGAACAAAGTCTTAACATGAGCAAAACTCATTAAAAACCAAACAGTTAGGCTTACAAAACAGATTTCCATTTGATAAATGCCATAATAGTGAGAAAATGTATTTTAGTACACACGTCAAAGTTTGAAGTTTACACATGCTATGGATGGACTATGGACACAGTTCACTACGGTTTTAAACTATTTTTAGACAGTAGACAATGACATGATGCTTTGTAGGCTGTCTTACCTATGACAGTTCACCAGTCCATCACAACAACAACAACAGTGATTTTAACTTTGCCACCATACATCCCAATAAAACAACTCAAGATTAAGAACCATATTAAATCATAAGTATAGGCTTTTGGGAGGAAGATAAAAATTAAATAATTGTAATATTTGCTGGTCTGATCTAATGTCACAAAGTTAAAAAAGGTTTGAGTCTCAATACAGCATATGTAACCATGTGGATTTAACAGAACACCATAAGCAGATGTGATAAAACTTATATTATTTATTGACAATATATAGATCATATGTAGATATATAGATCATTGGTACATAGTTTAAGACAACTGATCTCTACTTCTAGCATTGCCGTCTGCTGTAGTATTCAATAATTCTGTTTAACGGGATGACTCACTTTACAGCAGTGAAAGTCCATAACTTAGCTCAACCGCTTTAAGCAGAAGTATTTTGTACAGACTAGAATAACTACTTTTTAGTTGTGTGGATGGTAGCCACACATCACACCCTTAAAAAACATGTCAGCGGCAGCCCGTTCGGTTTACATCATACAATTTGGGTCTTGGTTTGCTGTTAAAAGTTGACTAAAAGTATAGAGGCAAAACAACAAAATTTATTTAGGAAAATTATTTAAACGTTATATCAAACTTAATCTCTCACACAAGTCCTGAGTTGTGTTTTTCAAAGGCAACAAAAGGAAAGAGGAGAAATCAGGCGTGTTGTTGATGCAAGTTTCATGAATACGCTGTGGGATATGACTTTTTAAATCAAAAAAGGAAAGACAGAAAGGAGTAGACACAAGATTAATTAGTTGAAGAAAAAAAACACCTGTTTAAAACTGGGACCTTACCCAGCTGGAAACTCCCCGCAAGGAAAACGTTGTTTAAGTGTTACTGAGGTTGCTTGTTTTTTTCCTTGAAAAGTTTTTTTAAGAAAACAATACAACTGAGGATTAAGGGGATTGGAGCTGGTCCCTGTATCTAAACAGATCTGATGATAGTTATTGTGACCATTTATTATAATTATTATTTAATAACTGAAAAACACAGCGAGCAGGCAGTAATTTTAAACGGCACAGGAAGAACATGCCAACTCCATGTAGAATGTACCCCAAATGGATGAAATATTACAGTTCTCCATAATATACAAAAAAAATCAAACTAACCTGGGAGGAACTTGGGCTCCAACTTAACAGGTGGTTCAATATTCTTCTTCAAATCGGTCTGCAGAAATATAAGGAAAAACACAGGTTTAGCAATGTAATGACTTGTTTCAATCTCTCTCTCTCATATATATATATATATATATATATATATATATATATATATATATATATATATATATATATATATATATATATATATATATATATATATATATATATATATATATATATATATATATATATATATATATATATATATATATATATATATATATATATATATATATATATAAATAAATAAATAAATAAATAAATAAATGCAGCTGTACCTGGATTTCAAAACAGATTCTATCGACACTGAGCATCCTCTTACAATTTGTTCTGGTGACATTAAACACGTCTGACACAACATAGTTGAAGCAGGTTTCATAAGAGATAGAGGATAAGCTCTATTTGCACAACTACTGTGGCTTTTAAAACAGAAAAGATGCTCTTTATTCCTAACCTTTTTCTGAACACAGAAAAAAATGTTTAGAATATTTGGAATATTTTTGGTGTAAAACCTCAAAGTGAATTAAACACAGCTTTAGTTTGTTTCTACTACTATTCTACATTAGTTCTGCTGTATTACTAGCTTTATAATTGCTAAATTACAGAATGATAAATCAAAAAAAGAGAGAAAAAAGGGGGAAGGTGTATTCTCCTCTACCCCCAGTTAGGTGTGAACTGTGTCAGCTCCATACGTCTGTCTGTGATAAAACAGTTGAACAGATCATCTGCAGCCTGAGTCCATCTACTTGCTGCCTGGATGAGTTTCCCACTAGATTCCTAAAGTCTATGCTGAGCAGTTTGCGCCCACAACTCGCTCATTTAGTCAACATCTCACTTCAGACTGGAATATTCCCAAAGGCCTTGAAAACCGCTGTTATTAAGCCTCTTCTAAAGAAAAGCAGTCTGGATGCCACAGTACTGAACAACTACCGGCCCATATCAAACCTGCCATTCTTAGGAAAAGTGCTGGAAAAAGTTCTTGTCTAACAATGTGTTTGATGCTTTCCAGTCAGGCTTTAGGCCCCACCACAGCAGTGAGACAGCTCTGATCAAGGTGACAAATGACATCCGCCTAAACTCAGATGCAGGCAAAGTCTCTGTCCTAGTTCTGCTGGACTTGACCGCAGCCTTGATACAGTTGACCATGTGGTTTTATTACAGAGGTTAAAAGACTGGGTGGGAATCACTGGTATGGCTCTCAACTGGTTTAAGTCCTACCTTGAGGACAGGTGTTACTTTGTTCAAATTGGGAACTGCGTCTCAGACCGAATGGGTGTGACCTGTGAGGTCCCCCAGGGGTCAATCCTGGGACCCCTTTTATTCAATCTGTACATGCTTCCAGTGGGCCAGCTAATACGCAGCCATGATGTGTCCTACCACAACTATGCTGATGAAACTCGGATCTACGTGTCGCTGACAGCAGGAGAACATAGGCCTGCTGATTTATTGTGTCACTGTATTGAACAGACCAGTCTGTGGATGCAGAACAACTTCCTCCAGTTAAACTCAGACCAAACTGAAATCTTTGTCTGTGCCCCACAGAAACAAAGAGAAAGTGTAATTAGTTACCTTCTGACACTCTCTGGAACCTAAACATCAGGTCAAAAATCTTGGGGTACTACTGGATTCTGACATGAACTTCAACAGCCACATTAAATCAGTAACAACAGCAGCCTTTTACCATCTTAAAAACATTGCCAGACCTAGAAAGACTTATTCATGCTTTTATCTCTAGCAGGTTAGACTACTGTAACGTCCTGCTCACAGGGCTTTCTAAACTGACCTTAAGACAACTTCAGAACATCCAAAATGCTGCTGCTCGAGTTCTGACCAAAACCAGGAAATATGACCACATTAGTTCAGTTTTCAAGTGTCTGCACTGGCTTCCTGTCACAAAGAATAGACTTCAAAACACCCTTGCTTGTGTACAAATTTCTTCATGGTTTAGTCCCAAAGTACATATCTGGCATGTTAGAGCAATATGAACCAGCCCGGACTCTGAGAACCTCAGGTAGTGGCCTAATGCTGATGCCCAGAGTCAGGACCAAACAAGGGGAGGCTTCATTCCAGTTTTATGCTCCTAAAATCTGGAACAGTCTTCCTGAAGAGATGAGACAGGTTTCAACTCTGGTGATGTTTAAATCCAGGCCGAAAACAGCCTTATATAACTGTGCATATAGCAACTGAGAATATTATTACTATTATTTTATGTTATATCATTTTATTTCTGTTAAGTTAAAAGTTGATTTTATTGTTTCATTGTCTGCTCTTTTTTCCTATGTAAAGCACTTTGAATTGTCTTTTACACAAAACGTGCTATACAAATAAACTTGCCTTGCCTTCTCCTTTCCCAGACAAACACTGTTTTATTTGGGTTGCTCCAAAGAGTATGTAAACAAAACCTTTAACTACACTGTCTGAGAAACATGTATACAAAACAAGTCAAATTAAAGCCTACACTCAATCACCTGTTTTTTTTTTCCTGCAGGAAACAAAAAGGTAAAAGGAAGAAAACGCCTAATTGAGCAATCTTTTACCCAAGACCTACTACTGTCACCTGACCACTGACATATGCAAAGTGAATGTGAACAGAGTTTCTTAGGAGTGAACTCACCATAAAAAGACATCTTTATTTTCATTTACAAGGCAATCTTTAAATGCTAGCAATTTCCAGTGACATAAAAAAATAATATAAAATTGTGAGGAATAAAAATTTAGCAATTCTTCAATAACATCTTAAAACAAACATTTTTAAAAGATAGAGATAAGCCGGATGGACTTTTCTTAGCCGATACCTATTTTATTCTTTCTTATGAGACTTTATCAGCTATTCTTTCTTAAGAACTGTAAAGGCATAAATCAGAAAAGAATGTGCTGCTGGTGTTTTGATGGAGGCAAAGGTTATGAAATCAAAAGAACACGAAGGAATGTCCCAACTGTCCCTATGAATGCATTAAAGCATAAAGTCCTTACCCAAAGAAAATGCAGTCTGTTATTTCATTTATAGACCAAATACTGAGGTGTTTCTTTAGTGAGAATGAAACTTTTAAGTAACGTTTTCAAACAAAATAATTGAGGGGTATGGAAAACATATAATTTAAAATGTACAAGTTAGTAAAAACACATAAAAGGAAGGCGTTTCCATTATTCATCTCAGTGTTCACGTGGACAAAAGACAACTGGAAAGGCAAACCCGGAGCAGACTAGAGGACGGTTAGGTCTTTCAAGGTTTGGAACAACATTTTACAGATTCTTTATAGGTCTGTTGTCGAGAGTAATCTGTTGGGGAGGCAACATCAGAACCAGGGACTTAAATAAATAAGGCTGCTTCTGTTCCATGGCCAAAGGTGGAAGCCCTGTAGGTGATGGCGCACATGAGGATTCACCAGAAAATTATGGATAGCCCTGACCATACTCCTCATATGACTCTTGTCTTTAGTTAGATACATTATAGAGTCCCTGCAATACAGACCACTACAGGAGATCCTGCCCACAGCATCAGCAACAACTCTTTAAAAGATGTTGGATAACAGGAGTTACAACATTTCATTTCCCTTTTTTGGTTAACAAAGTACTGGTATTGTTCTATTACTTTAACCTGCAAGTATGTATGCTTAGATTTTCAAGCCAAACGAAAAATAATATCATGCATGCAAAATAAAACCTTATTTTAAAAAGTATTTTATGTTTGTTTTTTGTTGTTTTACATCTGATAAAATGAAAACCTACCTGCGCAGGAGGAAGATAACACTTGAAGGTCGCTTTCATGGGCTTGCCAGGAAACATTGTTTATTTCCGCTCCGAGTCTGCTTCTTCAAACTGAAAATTAACAAGTGCTTCCTGCACTGGAAACAAATTTAAAGAAACCAAAAGTTTTTTGTTGCTTTGTTTTGTCTGGCTCTAATCGTCTCTGACCTAACCCAAGTCGGCCGTGTGTGAAATATTCATGGAGTCTTTCTCCGTCTCTCCTCCATGTCGACGAGAGGACGAGTTTCTGTCTGAGGGGGGGGAAAAAAACTTGACAGACGTTACCGTTGAGCTCGGCGTCGTTAGCTCGCTAAGCTAGCTAGCAGTAAGTCCCAACTGAAGTTTGCCTGCGTCGCTCCCACCGATAAAACACAGAAAAGCGTCGCTTGGTGACCTACATTTTACTCACACCTGTTGCTGCATGAGTTCGCCGCCAGTTGCTTCCCTGAAAGTCCAACTATTCGACCGACGCAGTACCTGACGCTGCGAAGGACCGAGCGGCCATGTTTATACGGAGCCGAGGTACCGCCCTGCTTCCGGGCTTTCGGAGCCCGACAGCGGGGTTTTTTTTCTGTCGGGTTAATACAGGGCAGCTCTTAAACTCAACCCTTGTTAGGGTATATCTGCGTAGCTAAATACTGCCTTAAACAGCGATTATTTTAGTAGTTATTCGCCAAAGGACTACAAGTACCGTTGGACCCTGAGGGATTACCTTGGAAGCTCTTGGCCTAGTTTAGTTTTTTCATATTCTGTAATAATTTGTGTATTTACTGGTTATTATTTTTACTAGTACATTGGATACTGAAAGTGTTCATTTAGGAATATGTGGTATTTTACATTTACATGCACGTTTATATATCAAATAAAAGTTCTCTCCATCAATACAAAGCCGGTTTTGCGCCAAATACAGCAAATGTTTGTTCAACCAACTGTGGGTTTTTCACCCCTGATCTAAAACATGA
The DNA here is from genome assembly GCA_032876305.1 of Orestias chungarensis. Taxonomy (NCBI): domain Eukaryota; kingdom Metazoa; phylum Chordata; class Actinopteri; order Cyprinodontiformes; family Cyprinodontidae; genus Orestias; species Orestias chungarensis. The sequence goes on along the minus strand of JAVLVB010000768.1, from coordinate 2,198,044 downwards.
ACATGAGAAGAAGCTTTTGTGAAAGAAATTAAACAGACAGCTAAACTATCTGGACTATTTTGAGTGGCTTTTTATGATAGTACTACACCGCCCCCTGCTGGTAGTTTTGGCTGTTTATTTATTTATTTATTTGTTTGTTTGTTTTTGTTTTGTTTTTCCAAAATAAAAAAGCAAGAACACAAACATTTTGTTGATTTAGAAACAAAAAAGTAATAATACAAGTAAAGGTAAAGGATGCAATAATGACAATCTGGAATAAAGAAGAACGCAAAAGTAAAATAAAATATTTTAGGGTCTAGCTTTTAAGTTGTTTAACTTAAAAACTTTTCTTTAACTGAAGTTCTTCAGTTAAAGATACAAGGTTTGTATCGTATCTCCTGCTATTCGCTTCATCCACCTAAATGTATACAACACAAACGATAAAAGACACGATTCTGAACCAGATTTTGGCACTAAACAATTAAAAATGTATAAAAACACGTTTTCAATTGTATTATTCAAAGGTATACATATGGGCAGGTTTAAATTAATAGTTGTTCTTACTGTAAGCCACAGAAAAGGGTGTATTGGAAGCTTTATCGCGAAAAGAAAGGAAAATTATATCATTAATTGTAAAGAACCGCATAATAATAATAATCTGTGTCCCCATAATACATATTTATATGGTAAATTTCTGGTAAATTAAACGTCCAACAGTGTAAAAGTTATGGATAAAGAAAGTGTTTTAAGAAGAAGTTAACAATTTGATTTTTCGGCAAGTCGATTTAATGTAAAAACCCAATATCGGCCACAAGATGGTGACAAAAGAACACATCCAAGACTTTACAAATACACTTTTTTTTTAGGTCTATTTTTTAAATTTAGTTGTAGACAATTTTTTTCAGTTCAGATCATGAAAGAAGTAAGATATGTTGTTATTCACCAAACATGCACAAATTTTCTGTGAGAAGTATCCCAAAGGAACAAGAATGTGAGAAAAAAAAGGAGACAAAACCACAGAAGAATACAGATTACTGTAGGGTAGGCAATGCAAACATGGACTAGATTAGAGGGGTTATACCATGTTAGGAATCAGTAGCTGGAATCAGACACTAGCTGCCCTCCAGTATTATTATTTTTAGAACAATCATTTGCATACAAATGCAAAACAACACAAGATAGTCAGCGTAAAGCAACTGATTATAACAACAACTATTTATTTATGGTGCAAAGGTCAGGGTTTGGGATTACGCTATTTTACTCACTGATCTTTTTTATTTTATATTTACATTTTCAGTCTTTATAGTTTGTCAAACTATGAATCCGTTAAGACATCCATTACAACTGTGGATAATATCAGTGTACAGCTTAAATCAGTAACTGTTCACTGTGTGATAACCGTATTGCAGCTTCTTTCTCCCCCTTACATGACATGCAGTCATCCCACACTCTCGGTCTGGGACGACTGCAGCTCCGCGCATGCCCAGTGGCGTCGCTGCCCAGATGTAATGAATATTTAAACAAGCTGCCTGCTCCATGCCTTTTGATTGGATCCTCTGGCTCGGTTTCCTGTGGCGCTCCAGGGACCGAAGCTCCGCTGCTGGCTGTCAGAGTTGAGACTCCTCTGTTGAAGGAGGACACAGCTGAGGAAACTGCATCCATGCTGCCTCCGCTTTATCCAACAATAACCTGGACTTTATTCCTTCTCTCTGGTTTTAGGCGCAATCTGTAGACTATTCTCCTTTCTTTTTTTTTATGTAAAGGAGTCCGAGCTTGACCGAGTTTCGCACAAATACTGGACTGGACTCAGCGTTGCTGCTGTGAAGTTACAGGATGGTGAGTGTTTTGTACCAACTGTAATCTACAGTAAATATTTTATGAACTACAGCTGTTTTCCTGCGGAAAGAAACACATTATTATTGTTGTTGTTTTTAAGTTAAGGTTGTTTTATTATTTGAAAAAATAATACTAGCTTCCTTATATTTTATTTACAATATCAACATCTTTAACTGCTTCTTGTCCTCTCTCCTGACAGCAGCAAGCTTTCATTACTGGGTCTGCTCTGAATACAGCTTGGAAAACACTTGAACTAATCAGCTGACTTTCACCCAGAGATGGTTAATGCCACACACAACAAAAAGAGCATTAATCAGGTGCATCAGGTCTGGCGTTCAGAAAACCTGTTAGTCAGCAAGGAGAGCAAGAGTCAGGTGGATCGTGTACAGTATGTGAAACAACAGGTGTCTGTGCATTTCCCGGTGGCAGGTTTTTCCTGGTTGCTCAATGGCATCCCGCTGCAACAGACACACCTCAGCAGCCCGTGTGAGGCTCATCATTGTGTTTTGACAGTAATTAAACTGGCCTTTATTGCCTGTAAAATAACATTAGCTTCATCTGTGTTGTTTGGCTTTTACCGCCTTCGTGATCCAGTTTACCCTGAGTTGACTGGAGGAGAATTATTTACTTTTATCGTCTATCAAAGTTGACAGAAGATGACAAGTCCTACTTATAAAGCCTATCTTGATGAGTAAATGAAATTGTAGAGAACTCCATTTGTTATTTTGAAGGTGTTCTTTAAGTCTATAGGCCTCGGGGAAGGTTTAGAACAGTGTTTGTCACAAGAGTGTCTTTATAAATGGACATCGGACTGAGACCTGCTTTGTTCCCTCACTTTAAGTGTTCTGTTGAACCTGGAGGTCAAGTCGACCCGAGAAAAAATGTTGCTTAACATACATTATTGTGATGTGAATATGCACTTGAACTATAACTAATACATATAAGGAAAAACTGAATAGATTCCTGCCTTGTGCTTGCTTTGATGCAGCAGTTTTGGAGCTTTTGACACTCTTAACAGTAAAAAACAAATCCTGTCCCATAATTTAGGAATGATGTGAACAGAATCGATGATTTCCATGAATTGATAGGAGAAGTTGACGTTTGAGGAAATCTTCCTCTTGGTTTGTTTGTGTTGTTTCTCTTTAATCAGTGCTTTACTTAGACAGTAGGAGAACAAGAATAGCCTGATTTTCATCATAGCTGTCTGCAGCAGCAGACACCAGCATTGCTCACTGCTTCCCTTTCCTCCAGATGTTGAACTGTAAGATGGTACTGCAGCAGATGGTCTGCATTAGTTTTTCCAACAGAGATGTGGCTCTCCCTTGAACCCACAGCTTCAGATCTTCCACTGCTGAAGAGATTTACTCTGGAATTTCAGCCTTGTGTCTGAAAACACGCCGGGCAGCCATCCTGTGGACCTGGGGAACTCGTTAGGCCTGTTGCTGCTGCTCGGTCCGCTCCCACTCTCTTTTTGATCCCTGCCCTACATGCTTGCATTCATCTGCAGGTCTGGCTACCTACTGTTCAGACAGACCATACAAGTGCCTACTCATGCTGTTGTAGGGCCTAATGTCAACCAGCAATAAGTGAAGCTCATATAATGGATACACATATTTTGCTTTGTGAATTTAATCTGACATCACTGGTTTGTCAATTGGCTCTGTACGTCTTAGAACCTCAGTGACATTAACTTTTTATTAATTTAACCCATTACTTACAGCGCTCTTTTTAATTTCCTCTGATTCAGGCAAACATCTACCCTCTGTTGTGGAAATTGTCTGTTTAAAAAGCATTTCTGACTGGTTTAGTGTATCCGTACGCTGGTTTAGCACACGGGATGATCAGGGTGGAGTAGCTCTCAAATAGTGTTGACTCATGTCTCGTGGATCATAAGATTTGCTGATTGGCTATAAATATTGATTCAGAAACGACTTTTAATCACCCACAGCTGACTAGAGAAAAAATAGGGATGTGATAGGTCTTGTAACTTATTAAACAGCCTGTTTCCATCTCTTTATTGCTTTAGTAGTCTGTGCAGTGATGACAATGAGGCTTCAGCTATTGTTTATAGTGTCCACTGAGTAGAGCGTGCTACATTTCCCTTTTATCATCTAGGCTGTATATGTTTGAAAAATCCTATTTACTATTGCCATGTGGTAATTTGACCAAGTAATGACGTTTTTTAGCAGTTACATCTGTTTTCTATATGGAGAATATGTATATAGATTAGATTAAATTATGCATATTGATCCCTCAGAGCAAAAATTACAGATTACATATAATTAGATTACATATAATATAAAATATTAAATTATTTAACCTTTTTATGCATGGAGACAACCCTAGGTTAACATAAATATAACCTTGAGGATATACAAACATGAATTCAGATATGCTAGACTGACTACAGCCTTTAAAAATCTCCTTGTAATTGTCTCTTTTCTATTGTGACTATTGTTGACCCAAAACTCCCCGTATTGCAGTTAAAATCCTGACCAACAATGTTTTTATCTTTATGATGTTGTCCTTTTCTTGTTAGGCAGCCCCAGTTTCCTAATAACAAGTAATATTTGTTACTTGATCTCAGGCAAGTCACCTTTGTCACCTCTAGAAAAGATTAGTAAAGATACCCGCTGCAAACAGGGTGTTAAAACTTGTGGTTTTTGAGTATAGTATCCTGTTTGCATTATACTGAATTTCCAATACAATGAGGCTCACATTTCTGTCTGCCTCCCAAAAATATGGTTGTCTCTGGAATGCACCAATTGTTATAACTGCCCATGTTTTTGGATTGTGAACCAAGCAGTCTCCTGTTATAGATGCTAATTTGTATGTATGATGTCCCTGGATGGCAACAAGATCTGTCTGCTGCTGCTCTGCTCTAGTTATCTTTTCGGATAGCTTCTCATTGCCACACAGGAGTCAATGCTAACCTCCTAGTTAATGAATGGCTTCTTGCATGGTCTAGCAGAAACAGTACTTGTCTTTTAGCTGTCAATTTCAATGGGTTTTTCTGTCACGGGAAGTTAAACCGTTACCTTTGTTAGAACAAATGTGGACTTTTTGCTGGCTCTTGTCTTGGGTCGGGTAGTTTTTATTATAAAACATTTTAGAAATGACTGAATTAGGTATAGAGTGGCATCTTAACCATTTATATAATGAGTTGTCACCAGTTACATTTTATGACAGATATCTGGCAATGGAGCGCTTGGTTGTCAGGGGTTACTTTGAGGATGTACATCTAACCTGACCGTGTGTTTTTAGTGTTTAACAATAACGAGACTGAGAGTCTGGGATCTTTTGCTGTCCAAGTTTTTCTTGTACAAAAAGGTGGAAACTTTGTCAAACTACTGTTGATGTTTATAATTCCATAAAAGAGAAACTTCTAATTTAAAAGATGTATTTAGGGTATTCTTACCTAGATATGCCCAAAATAGGCTAAAATCTCTAAACCGTCTGCAGTTTAAGGAACTGATATAAGGAACAAAAGAGGAATCCAAGCTTTAAAAAGGTTTGTCTGCTGTTATAGGGAGGAACGTTCTATTACTAGAGTAAGACATTCAGAATCAGCTGGTTTGAGTCACTGTTAAAATAAAAATATCCTTGGTGTCTCTGTTATTAATAAGACTCCCTAGGTTACCTGTTTTCAGCAACAAATAGAAGCAACACATTTTGTTGAAATTAATACATCCATTGTTCCTATAGATAATCTGTTTACTCTGAATTTTTATTCGTAACTCTTACGATTTTATCATTACAAGCAAAGAAGATGACTTAAAGGTTCTTTATTATAATACTTAATTTGATCAGATTGTTGTTGATGAGATTATACTAAATTCCTGATTTAATCAGGTTATTCACCTTGTGTTGAAACAATAGGGTTTTTTGGGAATGTTTCATCTGTGAAACCATCCAGTCCTGCACTGTTAAACGGGCATCCAGCTAAAATTTACAATCACATGTCTGAACAGCAGTAAACACTTGAACTATCATCTGAATATATTGCTGCAATATTCAGCTGGCACACAGACATTTTTATTGTCGGAAGATACTAAAATTAAGTAAAACAAAGAATACTTTGCCTGTTTTGAAGATTGCATCTTTAACCTTTTAGATCAGAGACTCGTGCTGATTTGTGTATTTTTCAGTAATATTACAAGATCTTTGACAAAGCTGACTATGATGTATCACATCACCAGGGAGAGGCGGCTCTAAAAGGTCATCACTGCGCTGAATAGCCTGTCTATTTTGTCTAGGATTTCAGTTGAGCTCCACCCTAAACCCAATTGTCTTTAATATTCTGTTTTATAGGCAGTGTTGCCTTTGCTGCTCGTTTAAGGGGCTGGTTATGTTTTTGATGTTTTAAATGAGCAGTTTTGAAGTCTCCTTAGTTCTTCTACCAGCAATTTAAACGTTTGTGTGTCGTGTTGCAACATGTTAAGGCACAAAAATCGTCTCTCTCTTATTTTTGTTTGTGTGTGGTGCTGCTGTGTTTCCTCCATGCCTGGCAGTCACGCATTAATATAACCTATAACAACTCATGTTTCCAAGGGCAACCAAATAAAAATATAGTTTATTTAATTATTTTTCTTTATATCACCTCAGAAATCTGAGATTGAACGCAGTCTGAAACCACTAAGTGTAGATATTCAATTCTGGTCTCTCAGTTAAACTGTTTACTCTGGTATACAAATTACTAGTCACCATTTAGGGTGTGCAGATGTCAAAAGAACTCATTGTGTCTTTTGGATTAATTGCCAATGCTTCATTTAGAAACTCGAGTTTACTTGTTTCAGTGGCTTCTCTGCGCTGTTGGTTGGCTGTAATTTCAACGATGGTCAATGAATGTGGTTAAAAGTGGAATGTCAGTCAGTTTCTACTGTCTCAAAGAGTGAACTCTGTTTTCTCTGGAGAATGTTTATTATGCACTTTCACTATTTTCAACTGTAGACTATCAAGAGATGCTTCTCCAAAAAATTACTATTAAAGGTATTTAGATGTTTTAGGTTTTGTTTCTGGGATTTTTAAATTGAAAAATTTCTTCATTTTTGGTTTTTTCCTCCAGTTTTGTTTTGTTTGCTGTCTTGCAATTTCCTACTCCAACCATAATTGTTTCACTTGTTTTTATTTTATTTATTTATTTTTTGCAGCCTAACCTTTTGTTTGATGTGAAGATGTAATTTAAACAACCCTTGCTAAAAATACTTTATATTTCTTCTTAAACTTCATAGTCTTACCCTGTTTTAATGAACATTGGGTGAATGTGAGTGTTAATCATGTTTACATGACTTTTGTTTTTTAAATCATTGGATAATTGGATAATTTAAAGTTTGTAGATATTGGCTTTGAGATCTTCAGATTTTTTTTTCCTCCATTATGTTGTTGGATATTGATCTCTGCTCCTGGTAATGTGAACTGTCTCAGTTTTTTGTTTTGTGTGTGTTAATTAATCAAGGAAAGTAAGAAGTTATTCTACCACTAATGTTTAAAACTATCTCCAGCTTACAATGGGTGAAAGGCAGAGGTACACCCTGGACAGCTCCCGAGTCCATCGGAGGGCAAAGTAGAGACACAGAGGACAAACAACCACTAATACATACATTCACACCTAAGGAGAATTTAGAGAGCCCAATCAGCCTAACAGTCATGTTTTTGGACTGTGGGAGGAAGCCAAAATACCCGGAGAGAACCCCCTATGCACAGGGATAACATGCAAACTCTTTTCAGAAAGATCCATGACCCAAGGTGGAATCGGACGGTGGAATTGAACCCAGAGCCTTCTTGCTGGATGGCAACAGTTTTACCCACTGCTCCACTTTGTAGCCCCTGTTTAAAACCAGAACATGCAAATTTAATGAGGAGTCAATAAGGCCATTTTGGGAACAGGAAATGTCAGATATGAATAGATAAATAACAGGGAAATGATTTAATAAAGTTTGGATTACAACTCTATGTTGAATAAGGCTGTTGCCTCAAGCAGTTGTGATGTAAAAAGATATTGATGGTACTTTTAACAGTCTGTACAGAACTTAAGTTCGTAATTGTTGCCTCAATGTTTCCTTCAGGATTTTGAATTAGAATGCTGCAAAATTCATGATTCCCGTAATTTTCACAAGTTGTCTACTACTACCTGATGTGCTTTCACAACTTGGACGGTAGAGGAGTCGTTTTGTAAACAGCACGTTGTTTGACTCCAGCTGCCTTTTGTCACACTTGCCCAAGGGGCAAGGCACTTATCTTTAAGCTGCTTGCTGATCTACACAAAAACGTGTTTGGGACAGCGAACAGTTGAATGTGGCTATACTGTAAAGCTTTTTAGTGACCTCTGTGACTGGAAAGTCACTGTAGAAGTTAACTCCATTTAGTGTATTTTTTACTTTTATAAAGTCTTTGGTGATCATCAACATGTTGTTTGGTAAACATGATGAGGGCATTTGTGACTTTTTGGTCTGCAGGAGTCTTGCAAATATGAACACAGACCTTAGCACATGCAGTCGAGGTCTACTGGGCTTTAGTTGGTGGTCTTGTTTTTTTTTTGTGACCTCCTGGATAAGTCGTCAATGTGGTCTTTAAAAAAAAAATTGTGGCCGACCCCTAAGAAAGTTCAGCTTTGATTCTCCTTTTATAGATCTTGGCTTTCACAGTGGATCGCTAGAGTATGAAGCCATTATAATTGTTTTGATAGCCTTTTTTAGATTGATTAATGCCAATTTATTGTTTATATTTCTTTTAGATCATGACATGTTGTGTTTCTTGTGAGGCCATTAACCTATGTGTTTAATTTATATTTTTTTTATGTTAAGATTTTAAAATGGTATCTGAGGTCAATTTTTATGTAACTATTTTTAGTTTTTCATTTTTTGTTTGTTTTAATAGTAAAAAAAAAAAAAGCAACAGCCTATGTTTTATCTTAGTAGCGAGCATATATGGATGAAAATGAATGCACTGCATGTAAAATCTGCTTCATATCTGTGAAAACAGTGAAATCTCCAGTTGATTCCACCTGCCAGTTTCTGCTTTTTAAGTCTTACAAGCAGAGCTGGACTCAGTAGATGAAAAGATCACAGATGACCGAACATGCTTGCACACAGCCTCTCCTACTCCATTTTTGTGCCGTATCATCCATGTTTATCTTTCCTCCTCACTTTGCAAAAAAAAGTTTAGCTCTCTTAGTCAGCTGTTTTCTCAGTTTTCATCTGGCAGGGCTTCACACAATGAGCCGTCTCAAAGAAAGTGTGAACGCAAGCAGAACGGAGCAGGTGGATGTTCTTCTAGGAGAGTGGTACTCCCCCACGCACTAATACATGGTAATGAAGTTGTTTTTGAAAAGGAGATAAAGGAAGTTGGGTGTTGAAGAAAGGGTAAATATAAACCACAACTTGGAGAGCTCTGATAGTTTAAATTAAAGCAAGATGCTGAAAAGTTAATTACTTCAGCTCATATGTTTTTAAGCTGTTCCCACCATTTAAGCAGTTAATTTTCAGACGTTCGATTTCTGTTCTGCTGCTTCATTAACAAATGTGTGATACTTTTGGTTGTTGTTTGTGCTTATACTCACTTCAATGCTGAAGTTAGCAAAAGTTTTTTTAAGAGTGTGAACTGCAGATTATGCATTCTCACAGTAGGTTATTAAAAAAACAAACATATTTATGCTCTTTTGCTGCATTTAAAAGTGAACTCAGATTCTGAGTCTATTTTAAAACCAGGTGTGTCCGATACGATAAAATATTGGTGTGATATCAGCAAAAAAACAAAACAAACAAAAAAAATGAAAAGCAGATTAGATCTAAAATCTCTGATATAAGCACTCCAAAACAAACAGTATTTTTCATCCTTAAATAAATGCCACCATTTCAGTTTGGTAGGTTGTATCCAACATGCTGTGATCACTACAACAGGCTTTTCTAACAAAGTAGCAGCAAAGCAATGTCGACATTGTAGAAGTACTTTGCTTTAAAATCCAAGATGTTTCAACTGAGTGCCAAACTTGTCATGCACAAGTTTTCTACGCTGGGACAGAACTGGAGAAGATTAATGTGACCAATTAGTCATAATTTTTTTTCCAAAAAGTCATACCCTTACTATTCAAAGATCTTCAAATTAACATAAATCAAAATACGAAACAAATGTTTTCAATAAATATACAATTAAACAAATACATTCAGCATCACTTAACTATACAATAAAGTTATTACAACTCACCTTCTGCCATTAACATAAGAACTAAAACAGAAGAAATACAAGAAATCACCATCTCTTAACTTCAGCACCAAGGATATAAAACTACAAAAGTAATAGAAGTATGTATCATTAACTGGAGTTGAGTATTGTGAATTACTGAAGATTGCAATATTGGTATTGTGCTGGAATTGAAAAGTAGTATTGGGACATTCCAAATTAAAACCTCCATAAAGGAATTATAAAAAGAAAAACAAAAGAAAGAACCAATACTAGACAAAATATATATATATATATCATTTTTAATAAAACTTTTTTCCTCATTATAGTTAACTTTGAAAATGGTGGCTTTTACTTGGGAAGGGTGTTAACATGCAAATTTAAATTCATAATCATTTATCACAATAAGTTTGGCATAGATTTTGAAATTACTCAGGAAATCAATAAAAGTCAATACATTTGGAAAATGGTTGGCTGTAGCAAAAAAGAACACATAATTTAGAGTCGGTGACCTAAAACACACAAAACCACTGGTATGGTGATTGAATCGTTGTTTTTCTGGCTGCATCGGCACCAATATGCTTCAGTCCGAATTTTGTGTGAGACGTTTTGTAGTTGGTGAAACCACAATGTGATCTCTAGCATTAATCAGATTACTTTTCTGCATACATGTTTTCTTTGAAAGAAAAAACATTCATCTGGCTTTTTTAATCTTGTTTCCTAAATTGTTATAAATCTTTAATTGTTTAGTATTTTTGTAAATCTCTTGGTTTTAGGAGATATTCTCATGTTTTCTGTAAATCTATTTCTGTTGGATGAATCACCTTCAGTTTTTAAACAGCATTTTTTTTGGGCTTGTTGAGTATTTTGAATAAAATAGCTTTATGGACGTAAGAAGGCTGTTGCTCTTCTTGAAGATTTAGTCTCAGAGCTTTGCTTCATTAGAAATTCCTTCTCTAATCTGATGACTAACCAGGAGGCGTGGTTCAGGGCCGAATCTCAAACTGTTTGTGGTAAGAATGACTCTCAGTGTTATATTTACTTCCACCACTTGTGGTGAGCTGTGCATGTCAGTCTCTTACTTCCAGCCAAGTTGTGAGTGATTTCTTCCAAAGTTTATTTCACACTAAAAAAGCACTTAAGTTTGTCTTTATCTCAGAGGACAGAATAGCTTTTTAGATGAGTGGTGCAGTCTATTCCAGCCCTTGGTGGACTCTGTGTCCCTCCTTGGTGTGAAAAAGGGGAAAAATGTAGGGAAAAGTGCCGCTTATGATTCTGAATCAAACCCAGCCATTTCCTGTATGCTGAGCCAGAGCTCAGCGCTCTCCATATTTGGTGATGGTATTTGCATGAAGGGAAAACCTGGCCTTATGGATCTGGACTGACGTTGAGATTCCTTTGTATTAGAAAAGAAGAAAATATCTCTGTTTCAACTTTAGATAAATTTATATTTGCTGTGGGGAAACAATGCTCTTTTCTGCTTTGTACATAACAAATATGCTGTGTTTTGGACTTTTTATTAAAATGTTTTAGTGATGTCCCTCTCTACTCCTCTGCTGCATGTGTTTGTTTCTGCTCTCAAAGAGTCTGTTGTTCCATGGAGATGGTGTTGTTATGCCTACCCCTGACATCATATGTGTGGTTTCACACATGTCCCTTGTGTGTGCTCACTACCTAAATATCCCTCTAATTCAACACGCAATAATACATGGTAATGAAGTTGTTTTTGAAAAGGAGATAAAGGAAGTTGTGTGTTGAAGAAAGGGTAAATATAAACCACAACTTGGAGAAGCAGTAACAGCATTTTTTAATAATCACATCCTGGAAGGAATTAGCAAATAATTTTTTGTTGATAAATATGTGAAATAAATGTTTATTAAAATATAAAAATAAACCTGTAAAAGGGTCAGGAATATGACGTTGAATTTTTTGGTTCCTCTTTTAAACCCTTCTTTGTCTCTTTATGCTTTCTTAAGTTTGTTAAAGTGCGTTTTTTTTTCCATTTGATGTTAACGTTCAGACTCCTCAATTGAAAAGATTGATGTAGTTTGATACCGTTTATTGTGTAAATTGGATATCTTATCTTTTGTGAATACCAGTCAGCGTAATCTCAGTCTGTGGAATTAGGGATAAACGTCATGGTAAGTTTCGGGCTAAACAGCTCCACAGAGAAGCACACATTGTATAATATTTTCCCACAGTCCTAATTAGTTTTCAGCAATGTGAAACCTTTGGGAGACCCCAATAAATATTCTGGTCTTTTAACATGGTACAGGTCATTTCAAGTCATCTCACAGTATCTCTATGAGATCAAGATCTTTGCTTTGACACTTTTCTTTTCTTCTTTTGTAATTTTACTGGATTACTGACATGTTTCTGTCAGCTTTAACTAACAATCATAACCCTCTTATGCGCTATAGACTTCATGTCTAAGTCTGTTATTATGAACTGGGAAGGTTGATGCAGGAGCAAAGCATCAATGAACTGAGGCACTCCCACCTCCATGCTCCACAGAGGTTCTTTTCCTCGAATGCTCTACTTTGTTCCCTTGAGGTTGCATGAAAAGTCTATAAATTATTGTTATGCTTACCTTTACTAATATGTAGGACTTACATTTTGGCAGAAAATATTTTAAAATAGTCAGTTTTAGGCAATTAAACATTATTTTAGATATTTGCATTTACGCTTTTTAAAGTCTTAAAGTGGTGAAAGCAGATAACACAATTGAATAACTGCCAAAATGTAAGTCCTACATATTTCTGTATATTTTGTGTTTATTACCTTCCAGTTTATTTTACTTTTTTTTTGCTTAATTGTATCTATTTTAATATAAGCTCTTGGGTGGAACTGGACCGGAAGTTTAAAATTTTGTTCCAACTCCTGTAACACATGTGTTGTGAATGACAATAAAGTCTCCTTGAATCCTTGAAGAGGTGAATTATGTTATGGGGAAGTGAACCCTCAACCAGGCTCAGACTTAGTTCTGATTTTTGTGCTTGACCTTAAATGGGATTTTTTAACCTAAAAGGAGAATATTGGAGTGTAGTTGTTGGCTCCTTGGCTACCCCCAATGGACACTTGAGCCAAAAATGTTAATGGTAGGCAAGCATCTCACCTGGGACTTAAAATTACTTCTTGAAAAGTTTTTATGTTTGTGTCTTTTTAACTTAAACATGGAAATCTAGTATAATTCTATACTCTCCAAACAACATTATGCTTCAACAGGATAACACTCCCTGAATTACTCAGAAATTTTGTTAACATTCCTCACTGCTGCTATAACCCTGTATACGCTATACAGACTGTAAAGAGGTTCTAATTCAGTTGCCTCAAATGAAGAAAAAAATCTCCCTGTAGGATATTAAAGGCTTCTGGCCCTTCCACTACTCTTTAATTACTGAAAGCACAATGACTTTTACTATACTGTTTAGCTGTTTTCTTGCTCTTTGATGCTGATTTTCTTCAAACGTTTTGCTGCAGCTTCATCCTTTAGGCTGTTGTGAACTAAGGCAACGTTTGACTCACTCTTTCATTCAGTTATGAGCAAAATTACTTTCAATTTTTTTTTCTGTACAATTAATTACAATACAAAGAAGGATTCCTTAAAGTAGAGAAAGTCTACTTCTTAATAACTGGTATAAGGTTTGGTTCTCATATAAGTGTTAAAATAAGTTGATTCTGTGGACATTTTATATTCATCTTTGAGAATAAATTGTTGCCATGTTTACACTGAATATGTTCTGAGATCTTATCAGTCAGACCTCATTTTAAGAGGGTATGGGATAAATTTTATCCACATTCAGCAAACCTGGTTGTGCAAGGAACCCCACAAGCTTAATCCAGCATATTTTTTCTTGCAAAATCAGTTGTTTTACTGTGATTTAGCATAATTTAATATGTGGCCTTGTTGATGCAAACTAAACAGATGGATGTTTTTATAAGGTGGTTAGATCTTTGAGTTTCAGCTGTTTCTGTTTGGTTTAGTTTGAAATGAGTAAACGCTGGCATCATCACCACTCTAAGGTGAAAAAATGCGTTATTTCATACATTAATCTTCATGTTTTTCTCCATCTGAACTATTACTGATATCTAATGTCTCTCTGATGTTTATTCTCTTATAAAGCGGGAATATGAGACCAAAAGTTTAGTAACACCTGTGTTATTAGGATTAAGGTCGGATTTGTATTTGGACATGAATTTTTTTGAGTAACTAGAGATTTATGTCAATATAATATTGATATCCGCATCGGTATCAGACAGTACTGAAAACTGCGATATCGGAATCTCTACTGTACACAGACTTTAAATTGAGGTCCTAGGAATAGAGCTTTACAGATGTCATCTGAGGCTGCTCTGGTGGATGTAATAAAGCCTATAAATTTATATTTAGAAAACAAAATCCTAAATCATGAACTTCGTTCAATTGTTTTCAGTGGCGTACGTTTGAAAATTGATTTCTGACAGATTCCAGCGAGAATGTTCCTTGGCTCTGAGGTAGATTGGTGTTTAGACACAACTTGTGGTTTGACTACTGACCTACAAACTCTGTGGATTATGAGTTGTTCTGCTTCCTGGAGAAAGAGACTCACTGGTCGTGGCTCACTGTGACTCTCGTCCACAGTAGCTAAGCGGCTCTGACTCACAGTGCATGATGAATGACCTCAGATCTGCTGAGACTAGCTCGGTTAAAAGAGAAACAAGGATGTCGGGGGAAGGAGTGTTAGGATGTGGACAAAAGTCAAATCTCTGCATTTTAACCACTTGAATAAATAACACACAGCTCTTGAGGGAACCTGAGCTTGGATTCTTTTTTTTTAAAGTAAACTTTGGTCAGTGTTTTAAAAATCAAAAGATTTGCACACTTTGACTTATCAGCTGGATGTTTATCTCATTAGTTTGACAGGATGGGAAAACCCACACCACCTGCGGTTTTGAGTGGGCTGAAGGCCTAATGTATTGTTGCAGTGCAACTGGCCAAACCCTGATGTCAGACTCTAGATGTGTTCATGCCATTGTGTTTCTATGCGGGAGCTAAAAATTGTGCATTGTGTGTGTTTTTGTTTCAGGGGAGCCGGGGCCACTACCGGTACCACTGGCAGAGCCACAATGTCAAACACAGCGGCGTGGACGATATGGTCCTTCTCAGCAAGATCAGCGAGGACGGCATCGTGGACAACCTCAAGAAGAGATACATGGATGACTACATCTTTGTATCCTTCGCTTGGACATGCTTTTCACACCCCAGTGAGAAATGACCTAGCGGTCTCATTCCCACTTTTCCCAGAATAACTCAATGCCCTCTCGCTGTGTCATGTTAGCAATGAGTAATCCTTGACGTTAGTGTTGGAAGGTGACAAATTCCCCCTGAGATTCTGTTATGGAGAGGTGGGAAAGGGCCTCTTTGTACCCTCACTCAAACATCGTACTGCCTTTCCTTCTGTAAGTCAGAGCTGCTTTAGTTTATCTTACATTGGGAGGCAAAATGCATTAAAAAAAAGGTGTGAGCAACAGCAGAATACATGATGAAAAAAACCAAGTTTCTTTATATCTCTTTAAGGTTTGGGTATTTTGAGTCAGCATTCTGCACAAATGCAACATTTAGCTTTTCAACGTGCAGCTGTTGCTGCAGACGTAAGCTGCTTGTGACGTGCAGCGAGATGAATGAATGCATGAATAACCTCTTTCAATGTTCTGAAAGCAGCTCATTGCATGTACCTCGTCGCCACTCTGGCAGTGAGGAGTTTAGTAAATGCTTTCTGTTTTATGCGCTTCAGCACTGAGTCAGGCCTTTGATTTAGTTCAATAAATAGCTGTAACTGGGAGGTCTCCGTGCTCAGGCCGTGGGTCACTGTGGGCCAGCCATAATAGCAGCTTTATTTGCCATGAGCAGCCTTCTGTGTTAGGAGCATAAAACCTCAGCATTACATGAAAGCTCTATGCTCTGGGATTTGTAAGTTCTTATTTGGGTCCAGGTATGATCACCAAACTTTCTCCTGGAGTACTGTTGTACTCTTATTTTGGTGTGTTGCACTTTAAAGTGGCTCCTTCACTGTTGTTTGTGATCTTTAATGCATAATCTCACCAGACATACATCGGCCCTGTGCTCATTTCTGTCAACCCCTTCAAGCAGATGCCGTATTTCGGAGAAAGGGAAATCGAGATGTATCAGGGAGCTGTAAGTACAACTAAGCTTTGACATTATTCAAAAAATATTTTGTATGACGAATCTTGAGATGCTCTTTGGCTAAAGGACAAACTTTCCAGCAGCTTGGCACAGATGTTTCTGTCAGAAAGTGCAGTTCAACCATTGAGTGTGCTTGGCAGCAACTTCTTTGGACTGCCTGTTCAGGTCTGCCTCCTCTCTTGGCCGGTCTGCTAAGCGTGGACCCTTCTCCTTAAGCCAGGAGCAGACTGAAATACAGTGACTGTGGGAACACTGAGGGTCACTCGTGCCAAAGAACACTTTACTTTCCTATATTGTTCACAACCATGCTGCACTTTTTTAACAGGGCACAATCTACAATGTTGGTCTGTTTGCTGACCTGTAAGAACCAGAATGCAGATTATATAATCCTACGTTAGGATGGGTATACTTTTTCTCCATGCATGAGTAATAATACATATACACACTTATTCTTGTAATGTATATAAATGGCACAAAGGATTATACATAAAAGATGCTGTGTTTGAGTTTAGTAGATACATGTCATTAAGGGTGATTAATTACTTAGTTAAAATACTTAATATTACATAATACGTTTTTGTCTGTTTGTTGGTTTTTGATGTCGTAGGTCGCAGTGATGAATTATACCCACGTGTAATAAAATAAAACATTCAGAATGGTCTTATAAATGTTATTGCAAAATTATCAAATTATTTCTAAACTGTTATTATCAAGTTATTGCAGTTTCTTTGTCTGTTTAGTTAATTGTTTGTTTTTTTATTCTTTCTTTTCTTGGATTCATACATAATTTTTTAACCAAGCCATTTTTCCGACTCTTAGGCTCAGTATGAGAACCCTCCTCACATCTACGCTTTGGCAGACAACATGTACAGAAATATGATGATCGACCGCGAGAACCAGTGTGTCATCATCAGGTGAGATCTGCTAGAATCAGTACAAATATTTACCTACTCCTCATTATTTCTCGTTTTCTGAGTGTTTTTTTTTTTTTTTTTTGTGTGTGTGCCTCAACCTTGTTAGGCAACAGTTGCTGGTAACATAGAAGTATATTCAAAGTGGAAGTTTCTCATCCCTTTTGTAAAATATGCAGGAAGGCGAGACAAACGTTGTAGACGTTGTTCTCTGCGGCGCTGTTGTTTGACAACTCAAGGCAAGACAAAGATGTCACGATATGTGAGAGTCACGGGAGAACAGGTCAAACAGGTTCCACCACATGTTTTGTACAGCTGACTGAGAATGATTTGCTCCAGTGGTGCTTTTCCATAACAATGGTTTCAGTTTCAGTAAAATCTAAAGTAATAAAGCTACTGATGACATTCAGAATAGTCAAATGATTTAAGTGCAAGTAGATCGGGTGTGAGTAAAGTCTGGCATCAAGGCAGATGTTGGAGCGTATTTTTAAAGAGTTTCCTAGTTTGGACAGAAGAACACCTGCGCCTTTTGTAAAGTTTGCTTCTTACCATTTTAAAACCACAAAGACAGAAATGTGTGCAGTCAGGTTTCCAGTTATGGTGAAGTGGCAGTTATCCCAGCAGTGTGTGTTGCTCACCTGACCAGAATGACTCTGCTTCAGCACTTTAGCCTCTTGTTTGGACATCCAACAGTTGCTGGTTCAGTTTCCCTCATAAAACCACAGTTGGAAATGTCATGATTGACTAAATCGGCAAACAAAAGCTAGAACGTTGTTTTATGATGAATTGGTAAAAGTAAACAAAGGCGGCAGTGAACTACTAGCAATGCATTGTGGTTAGTTGAAGGTTGCTTTGCCTCCTTAAGAAAATGACTGATTATGATCAGCACAGCTCTGACTCAGATTTCTGTAATATTTAACAAGATGTACAATATGTTAAAGAGGTTGTAATCTGTAATTGTTGCTCTTGTGTATTTTCTACTAATCATAGTATGGGAGTTGTCAAATTTCTCTTTTTAGATCCTGATCAGTCCTTTGTAGTCATTGTATAATTAAAGTATGTAGAAGCCTGTCAAATCAGTGGTTTCATCAAGCAGTAAGTGAAGTGTATGAAAAAGCAGTTTTCACCATGACTGGAATGCAAATTCAAAAATGATGATGGTAAAAGTACAAATTAATAAAAAACATTAAAAAAAACTTTTATCTATTAGTCTGATAGATTGATTCTTGACCGTTTCATTTTGGAATATTTTTCACTTTAAAAATAATAGAACAGAGTCCTTTACAAAGGGGTAAAAATGCTAAGAAATGTATTATTTGGCAATGGGCAAATTTACCTTGTTTATTGAGAATAAACAAAACTCAATATGGTATGCAGGATATGCAGGAGCTTTACAGAAAGACAGATAAACATAACATAGCATGCATTGCAGACACAATGTGAAAGGTTAACCTCTATGCAACACATGCTTTTGGTGAAGCCGTCAGTGCAGAAGGGACCAATCCGCCAATCAACGGTGTGGGCACTCTGTCACATTTGAAAGCCGATGAAAAATTTTATTTCTTCTTAAAAAACCTTCTTTATACTCTAATAGAGAAATAGAGGTATTTTTTTCTGTAGCCAAAATACTATTTAATGACTAATGCTGTTTTCACATAACTATTTTACACATGTGAGCCTTCTGAATGGCTACAAGACTACTTTTATTGCAGGTTTAACTTTGTAACAATAATCTGCAATAATTTCAAATCTTTCTGGATTTAAAAAATAGTAAATTAGGATAATTCACAGAAAAAGATGGATACATGTTTACAATCCTTTCATTACAACACACAGTTTGGCCTTTTTGAATCAACTGACTTACAGACAGTAACTTTGACTCCAGTTCAGTAGTGACAGGCTGTTATGATTCAAAGAGGTTTTATTGACATTCACATCACATGTGATACATGAGGTGGGACGAAATTGTAATCCCACGGCCCAGTTTACACCCTAAGAGCAATTGTAAAATAAATGTTTTCATGGTACTTTCTTTGTGCATAAAGCATTTCGTTCTACTAGTGTAGGCCTTTTTTTTATAACTTCCTCTGCAAGAAAGGGGCGACAGTGGAAGGACTAAACTGGGGTCAATAAACACCGCATGAAGCTAACATTGTGTTACTGTTAAACGTCTTTTACGGCTCTTCGGCTGTAGTATTGTGACAATTATGAGACATCTCAGAGGCCATTTTCCTGTTTGTTTCTAAGGTGTGTCACCAAACCTTTGACTTTATAACACATGAATGAAATTTGCTACTGAGAAAGCTCTTTGCTCTTGCAAGCATACAATATCCTGCTCTAAACTACAATTGACTGCATTTTCATCTTTGAAATGTTTGATATTATCATAACATTCCTGTGTGGCAGACAAACAGGTTTATAGCACGAATACCTAAAGAAACAGTGTTCAAAGTAGGTCATTGCTTAACCATAAAATAACTATATATACTCTTAACCTTAGGTAATCTGCTAAACAAAAGCATTAATCTAAAGTTTTAATTGCTTGGTGTTCTGGGCCAAATTTTTTAAAATGGCATTTACTTCCCTACAGCAGGAAGCAGCAAGTTCCAGACTTCAGCAAGTAAATCTACGCTTCAGTAATGATCTTTAAATAGTTTATTATTAAACTGAGTGCCTTATGCTTCCTTGTCACTTTTGCACATGTTTGATTAATTAATCCTGAATGACCTTAGGATTTTAGGGTAAATATAAGAGAGGACTTACATTGGGACTTCCTCCTAAAATTACCCCTCAAAGATGAACTTCTAGGAGGGAAAAATACAATAATCTCAATGCAGATCGGAGGGTTTGTGAAAATAAAAGTAAAACACAGAGTTTGGCACTTCTTGCAGTTTCTTCATGCTGCCTGACTTAAAACTTTGCTGAGGAAATCCATATAGTTGTTACATGGACTTGCTAAGCACACAGTGTTACATAGGGGGATGGGTGCAGCCTTATAGAGACTGCTGTGTAATAGAGTTGCTTCCATGACTTCCTCTGGCAGCCTCTTAACAGTCTGCAGCTGTGTTTCTCACAGCAGCTTCTCTAACCTGACTCTCCTTAAAGGCACATGAAGAAAAAAAACAGACTTCACCATCATTTACCGCCAAACCACGACGATCACAGAAAGTAGAGCCCCACTAAAGTTAAAGGCAGGGAGTGTGGAGGGAAGCAGAAGAAAAAATATATATGCCCAGAAGTGACTGGTAGTTTTTCTGCATTTGAGTTCAAACTTCTCAATTATTTTCAGAGTTAAATGTGCTTGTATCATTTAGATATGCTAGCTGGATGAAGTAGGAACTTCGTTCAGTTTGATGATCAGACTTCATCAAAGTCTTTTCATATATCCATTAAACTGCCTCTGTGATTTTTTTTTACCGTATAGATGCAGCATCAGTGTTTGCTTATAATAAGAGTCCACGCTGTTCCATGGTATCAGCCTGGTTTGTTCTACAAACAGTATTATGAAAGTGTGTTATCTTACAGTTCAGACAGATCTAAAGTCCTCTGGATCTTTGGCACAGTGGACAACAGATTTGCACTGAGGATTAAGTCTGTTTTTGTGTTTGTTTTTAAAAAGAATTGGCTATTTACTGTATTGCCAAAGGATTTACTTAAGACCCAAAATAATTAAATTCAAGTGTCTTAATCACTTCCAAGTGCGCAGATGTATAAAGTCTAGTATGTACGGATGCAGAATGGGTTACTCTCAGTGAATTTCAGAGTGATGCCATGAAAGGGTACACATCCTTAGATCACAGAATTATAGAGTTTGGATTATAAGATGCAGAGTGCACAGGTTTTACCAGGTTTTTTCTCTTGATTGACAAACATGCCTTATCTGGTAACCTGTGGGGATATTTGTGGGTTTTTTCAGTTAAAAGTAAGCAACACTTGCTGGACTTAACTGTGTTTATTATAATGTTTGGTATTTGACCCGTGTCCGCTTTCAAAACTAACAAAACCCATCCCTGAACCTTGTAGAAAGCCTTTCTGGAAGAATTGAAGCTGATATCGCTTTGCAAAGCTCGTTCCTCCCTACAAAATACTGGCAGGTGTTGTTTTGTTTCAGGCCTTAAAAGTTTAAGCCACTACAGCAAACAATTATTTTCCATGAACCTGGGATCTGAACTGTACATAATGCTCCTGTTGCTGTTTGTAACTGGAAGTCATACCAAACACCTTTTAAGACCGCAGGGATTTCAAAACAGTAAAAAGAAAGCCAGATCTTTGGCATTTATTAGTCTTTCACCTGAAGCACAGTCAAAACAC
>JAVLVB010000768.1:2137218-2176545 GCA_032876305.1 Orestias chungarensis | reverse complement strand
AACATCATTCTTTTATTAAAAAGATACTTGGAGTGTAGTGTTGACTCATAAATGCATGTTTGAGTAATCTTTAAATCTCTCATGCCTAAACATTTGCTTTTGCAATGGATCACCTACTTGACTCCCGCTGTTTTTAAAGAGTTTTTCTTGTATTTCAGTGGCGAGAGTGGGGCAGGAAAGACCGTAGCAGCCAAATATATCATGGGCTACATTTCCAAAGTATCAGGAGGCGGACCGAGAGTGCAGGTAAACTAAACGTCTGATTATCTTCTTTTAAGACTTAATGGGAGAGACATAATACATAGATTTTTTGACGTCTGTGGAAATGCAACAGAAACCTAAAAGATCACTACAAAATAAGCCAAATACAGAGTTTCACAGAAGATGCACAGATACCTAAGACCAGTTGGTGTTAGACCCTAAACAGCTCTGGATAAACCATATTCAGACGAGGCTGAATTATTGTTTCTATCTTAAAAGCAGATGTTTGTGAACCTCTGCTATCAGCAAGCTCAGCCAACAGAACATTTTCAATAATTAAATGTGGAGTTGGTATTAGACTTACGAAACAAATTCAAGAAATTTCCTCACATTTGTTTTCACAAAACTGTTTTAACATATATTGTTTTCTCACGTAACATCACTGCACAACATTTCATTAAACCGAGCTGTCGAAGGAATCTTAAATGAGTTTGTGTTTTTTAAATATCTACTATTTTCATGCAGTAGGAAATAGTTAAAGTCACTTGCATAAACTCTAAGAAACCGGTTGTTTTCTGCCCCCCCCCCCCCTTTTTTTTTTTCACGGCCCTGTTCATGCTCATCCTTTTCTACTCTATTGTCAGCCTTTCCACAGCCTCTCACCCTCCCAGCCCCCTTCAGCCATCTGGCATTCACCAAAATCCCTAGTCCAGCAGATGTCCAGTTCCTAATCTTCATAAAGATTTAAACTTTGATGAAGAAAGGCCCGCACCAAGATTATTTTTTTATATCTCATCTTCTCACAGCTGTTTTCACCAATGCAGAATCAGAAATGATGGAGAACTCGTAACTGTGTTGTTTTCGGATATTGCTGTGTTCCTGCAGAACACAACAAACTCTGAAACCATGTAATAAACTTAGCTAATTTTGGTACTTTGGTTTAAGTATAAAAAGTTCTTCAGTATTATTTTTCATTTATGAGTAAGAAATTCACTTTATATGTGTCAGTGAGGGCACACATTCTTTTAGAAACCAGCTAAATGACCCATGACCCTTTTAAATTTTTCACATTTTGTCACTTCAGTGTATTCTCTCTGTGCTTTATTTGATAGAACAACACAAACTAGAGCATAGTAGTAAAGTGTTAGCACCTGGATAAATGCAAGTAAAAGCACTGTATATAAGACGTGTTAGATCAATTTCAGCAAATTGATTTTATTGAAGAAAAATATCCTATTTAACTTCTGTGAGCAATAACAGAAGAGGGGACTTCTCTGTCTGCTGTAAAGATTGGAAACTCATGTGTCTCTGACGCGCACATGGCTCACAGAAAGGATAATGTCCTCCAGACAGTCTGTGGATGTGCTAGTAGGTGTGTGACCATTTCGTGCACTCGCCTGTGCTTGTATCTGAGTGGAAACTTCCAAACCCTGCACCAGAGTGTGAAATGTTGCGGCGTCTCTTACCTGTTTGTGCGTAATGCAGCGTTTGTCTCCTTGCAGCATGTCAAAGACATCATCCTGCAGTCCAACCCTCTCCTGGAAGCCTTTGGAAATGCCAAAACTCTGAGGAACAACAACTCCAGCAGATTTGTAAGGCCTCCATTGCTCAGTTGTTTGCCAATCAGTGGATTGAACAATGAAAACACATTAAAAACCAGATCTGTGGTGCAAAAAGTGGTTTTATAACCCTTCAAGACATCTTTTCCCATGTTTTTCTTGGAGTTCTTCATCTAAACGATATTAAACCCTCCATCATATGACTCAGAAGAAACCAGACACCTCAGAGCTATATTACTGTAAGATGATTTTTGCTGCATATGTCTGGAATGGACTTGAGGGTTTTTATAAAATTTCTAGCAGTAGCTTGTATTCTCTAGTTTGTTGCATTAGACAGCTAACCTCATGCGTGCCCTGGTTGAGCTTAGCTGCTGTTCAGGTCACACAGTGGAGAAAAACACATGTAGTCCTCGTGATTTTTAGCTAAGATGGAAAATTTCAAGCCAGACACAAACTGGCAGAAAACTTACTTTCCACAACCTTTCAACAAAATTTGCTGGTTGTATTCCCATGCAATGTAGATTTTATTAGGATATTTTAAATTGGGTTTTAAAATAACAAACTAGTGGGTTGGGACTTATGGCCTGAGATCACAGCATTTAAAATCACCAAACCTGTTTAGTTTTAGGCCTCTGGTCTTAGCCATACTAAAACTGATATATTAAAGGCTCGTCTGTAATGTATAGTTTGGAGAAAAAGATATTTACGGTTGATGTACACCATTTTAACAGCCAGGTGCCAGAAACTCAGACCGTATAACGGCCTTTTCAGCTTCATTTATTCAGCTCCGGTACTAAAAAAAAAAATACTGCTTTGATCCAAAAGGGGAAATACTTTGAAATCCAGTTCAGTTCCGGTGGCGAACCAGATGGAGGGAAAATTTCCAACTTCCTGCTCGAGAAATCACGCGTCGTAACAAGGAATCCTGGAGAAAGGAGCTTCCATATTTTCTATCAGGTGAAGCTGTGAAAGACATTAATGTTTTATTTTTTTTTGGTTTTAGGACCTGTAAAAAAAAAAAAAAAAGGACAAGACATAATCTGCACTTTTTAAGAGGAGTTTAGACTGAACACAGGCAGAAAAGCTTTGAATTGTACTTGTTATGGTTTTGGACATTTTAGGTCGGGCTCTTAAAAAGAATGTTAAAGTATTTTATTTTAAAAAGATTTTTTTTATTTTAGACTCCTATTACTTCGGAATAAAGGCTGTTTGTTGGTGTTTTTTCTACTTCAGAAAGCAGTGAACTGGTGTTTGCATACACGTATGAAGACACTTTTCATGTTTTTCATTCGATTAAATGATGAATGTCTGCTCTACAGCTGATTGAAGGAGCGAGTGGAGAACAGAAGAAGAGCCTGGGAATCACAAGTCTGGATTATTATACTTACCTCAATCAGTCCGGTTCCTACAAAGTGGATGATATCAACGATAAGATTGACTTCCAGGAGACAGTGGTACGTTCAGGATCTTTCTGATTGTTGTGAATTTTGCTCCCATGGATTATAGTCTTCTTTTAAGGTTCCTCTATACTTGCATGTCGTCTTATCTTGTCTCGGGAACTATGTCTTTGCTCATCCGTTTCTGCAGCAAGCCATGGATGTGATTGGCATCTCACCAGAGGATCAGTCAATGGTGCTTCAGATCGTGGCTGGGGTCCTTCACGTTGGAAACATAACCTTCAGAGAGTCTGGCAACTATGCTGCTGTGGAGAGCGAGGAGTGTAAGTCGAGTGATTATCTTTGTTCGGTTACATTATTACTTCTGCACAGCTGCTGCTGAGATATTTCTGCTGGGTACAAAGTGTTGCAGGACAGTGTGGTTTTAATGCTGTTAAAGGGCTGACGGTGACGGTGATGGCTGGTTGGGACCAGAGCGGTGCTTCTTAGGCTTGGTTTGGAGGCTATATAACTCTTTCTCCCACACACACCCTGACGATTTACTGTGTTAATGCAGGGCTGCTGGCAGCAGTCTGAAGTAATCCTGTCTTATGTTGGACTACCAGAAAATTAAAAGTTATTTTTGCACAGCTGGACTTTTTTCAGAACCAAAATGATGTTAGGAGAAAAAAAAAGAACCTTCTCTCCTATCCTGTTCCTCCCTGCTTGGTCATGCTTTAATTATATTCCCTTCTTTCTCTATCTTTCTCAAGCAAATCTCTATAATGTCTTGGACAGCACCAGAGAACAAAGCCAGAGTCTGTTCTGTGCAGAATTAATAGTGGCACTTCATAATTTTTTCTCCTTCTTGCTCTTTTTAGCCTCACCTTATGGTTGCACTTAGTGATCTGAATGTACTGAAGCTTTGCACTTTCTGCACAAACAGTTTTTGTATAGTGGTCTGATAGACTTTATTTTGTGCCCCAGGAACAATTACACCCCTCAAGCTCAGGAGTGTGGACTTGGTTATCTTTGCACATAGTTTGGAGACAGTTTCTGCAGGTGTTTGAAAATACAAAACAATATATCAAAATGACTGCCTAGTCTCATTTATCTTTGTACTTTATGAAAATACTTGTTAAAAAAAAGGAAATCCTGCAGTTCCAGCAATAATGTTACCCAAAATGTTGACAGCAAAATTAATGCAAGTATTAACTCTTACATGTTCATTTTATTTTGTAGCAATAGTAAGAAATGTTGCAAAGGATTTTTAGCCATGAATAAAGCCCACATACAGTTTGTTCTATTGTTACTTTAACCTGCACGAGAGTTCACCATCACTACCTGGACAGGTAATCATGTTCGGTTTTAAATGTCCTAATCGTAATGTTGTACGAAGAAACAGTCTGATTGAGGCGTACGAACGACTTGTGGTTATCAACAGGTCTCTATAACCATAACTTTGCGCTGCATTTTTGTAGTTCTCTTTAAGTTCTTTAAATTTGTTCAAACATACATCCACCCAATTTAAGGACTTGACACAAGGAAATATAAACAAATGACATGCAGTTGCTGCAACACACTACAGTATTTCCTCTTAAAGCCCAGCCAACAAAGGTTATCCATTGTATAAATATTCTTTATTCAGGCAGTTCCTACAAATGCACACCAAACATTTTAAGTGCATTAATTTCTAAGTTCAAAATAAATCATCAACTAATTTGCGTTTTTAATCAGGTCGTTTGTGACAAAGTGCAGAAAGAGTCACGGAACTTCCTGCTTTTAAAGCGTCAGGTTCACACGCTTCTCTGTAGCTTCCTATAAGGGTCAAACGTGTATCTGAACTGAATTACTGGGGAAAGAAAAGATAACGTTCACTGATCAAACTTTGACAGCATGATACAAATCTAATAAACTGGTAAATACTTCACTTGGAGGGTTTATGTTTCCTGGCTAAATATTTATTTTCAAATATGCAATTATGTGATATATGTATTAAAACAGTCCTGCTGCTTCTTCTTTCAAAATAATTTAGACCTATTGAACCTTTCCACTGTTCAACAGTTAGTTTGTACTTTGTTAAAAATGGCAAAGGCATGTTTAATTGTGAATCTCTAAAAGAATCCTGGGATTAGTTCTCAAAATTAATATAACTACAGTGAGTTTAGTCTTTTGTATAAAGGTCTGTTTATTTATTGTCCAATAAAAAGCTGTCTCAGATTTCTTGTTGTCTCAGATAGACTACAAGAAAGGTTCAGCTATTCAGAACACATTTGATCAAAGTCATAATTGTACCTATAAAGAAAAGTCAATTCAAACCAGGATTTGTTCTTTTATTTATTTATTTAAAAGCGGCTACTCCAGCACTTGATTCTTCTAAGTTGTCAAAAAAATAAAAAAAGGAAATGCAATACTTGACTGTAATTATCGACCAAAATAAATGCTATTAGCAAAGTAGCTTGATGGGAATTACTTCTCTCCATTTTTGAACATTCAAACATGAAAGGACAGATGGAGTCTGCATTATTATTTTGTGACAGTATTGCATATTAAACCCTGGATGGCTCAGCAATCTCAGGGATCAAGCCAAATACACTTTATGACTCTAAATAAGCAAACCAAACTATTTTGTAAATTTTTATTGGACCTCCACGGTATATAGGCACCATTAGTGCCAACATTGCAAAAGAACTACTGCAAAGAAACATTAGCTAATGTTATAAGTACTAAAGTTCCATGATCTGAAATGAAAAAGATGATGCGGTTACAGATTTCTCATACTCCCTATCTGGGTCAATGCTTTTAATAAACTAAAAGCAGGAAGACATGAACTCTGTTTGTACAGTTTTGCATGTTGTACGTTTTTTTTTTTTTTTTCTAAAACTGTAGATATCCCTACCGTAGTGTTTTTTATTTTTTTTTAATGAAAAATCACAGCGGGAGAAACCAACCCAAAACATTTTTCATTATTTTGTTTGTTTTTTCAATATGGAGAAGCATTGACTTAAACGAACCACTCCTCTAACACCACCCCATCTATTGCTCTTTTTATTTTGTGATGCTTTGACTAACAAATCTGCTGCAGGAAGCTTGATTCAGCATTGTCAAATGAATGACAAACAATGGGTAAAAGGATTTACCAAATCATGCCAAGTAACCACATAGAAGATAGGTTTTTATTTGATTTAAGCAGACATACGGTCAGTCATGCCCCAATCTCCAATATAAGAGCTACTACAGTGGTCCGAAGCATTCCCAGACGCAAGCCTGAGAGCTATTTCCTTTTAGGGGAAGTGACTCACTGTAATAAGGCTGGGAGGGGTTCTCCGGGGACAACATCAACACCAGGTCATGGAGAGTGGTCTGTGGTGTACAAAGTTTTTTGTTCTCCAAGTGTTAGGCTAAAGAAAATTGTTGTTCTCCCAATTGCCTGCATGAGGGACCTCAATTTATCTTTCTAAGACACTGACTTGCGTCATTTTGTGTAATCACAACCTTTTTGTGTGTTATGATTCTCATGAGATTTTTTAGAAAAGATGTAGCCTATTGAATGGTCTTAAATGAGGCGCAACACATCTGTTGTAAAACCTACTTTTCAGTGGCATACTGATATGCAAAACCAAGGGGAGGCAGCCTCTCCAACGAGTGCAGTGCTGCAGATCAATTTGCATGTTGGTATTCATAGAAATGCTTCTTAGCTTTTTTAAGTACAGCTCTGGGAATGAACACTGGTGTGCGGCAAAAAATCTTTTTTTTTCTCATTTTCTGATGTCTATTTGCATATTTCCAAAAATGGTGCCATAAACATGAATGTTTGATCTAGGTTGCAAAAACTGTGAAGTTGTGGAATAAGTTTACTCGTTAGTTTAAATGTCTTTTAAAGAGTTGAGAGAATTTCAAATTTTCCATTTTTTTTATTTTATTTTTTGTTTGTTTTTTCTTTAGTTTTAGCATTTCCAGCGTTTCTGCTCGGGATTGACCAGAACCGTCTTAAGGAGAAGCTGACTAGCAGAAAGATGGACAGCAAGTGGGGGAGTACGAAGGAGTCCATCGATGTAACCCTGAACGTGGAGCAAGCCTGTTACACTCGAGACGCTCTCTCCAAAGCCCTGCATTCGCGCGTGTTTGACTATCTCGTTGAGGTATCCATGCAAAGCGTTTAAAATGTTAGAGTATAGAAATATTCCATTTTGGGAGATAGTGATATGCATGGATTCAGCTAAAATGAATTTATTATTTATTTTATTATTTCAGTCCATCAACAGAGCCATGGTGAAGGATCATCAGGAATTAAATATTGGAGTGCTGGACATTTATGGCTTTGAAATCTTCCAGGTGGGTGCTTATTAGCTGTTGGCACATGACTGCAGCAAAACATGACTTGGATTAACTGGTTCAGCATTTAAACAGATTTGAAGGAAAGGATGAAACTAATCCATAAAGTATGTGGATTAGAGCCCATCCCATGATTGAGACTTCTTCTTTTTTAATCTGATTACAAGATTTTTATGGCCTGATTACTGAAGGGACCTGGACTTTAGATTGTTGTTTTTTTTCTTTCTTAACTTTCAACCTCTCTCAAGATGTATGGATTTATAAATTGTCTTTTCTTCTTCAGAAAAATGGGTTTGAGCAGTTCTGCATCAACTTTGTGAACGAGAAGCTTCAGCAGATATTTATTGAGCTCACTCTAAAGGCAGAACAGGTGATGTTTCCTCAAGATCACATTTTCTCTTCACAGTTTTTTTTTATTTTTTTAAAGAATCTGCCTAAATGTCTCAATTTAATATCTTGTAGGAGGAGTACGTGCAAGAGGGCATCAAATGGACTCCCATAGAATACTTTAACAACAAGATTGTCTGCGATCTCATTGAGAGCAAAGTAAGTAAAACATGTAATATAAACATCAGGATGGCAAAGTGGATATTTTTCTACTGTTGCACAAAATCTTCATCGTAATGGTAATCTATAATGTATACAAACTTTTTTTATATACATTATGGATTCTTTTTTGGAGTAATTAATTAGTTAATCATTTGATTAATTTGTTTTAAAATGCATTACAGGTTTTAGCTTTTTATAATCATTTAGCCGTTTTAACAATTAAAGGTTTATGTACATACACTTGATTTTTGACCTTTTATAAAATCTATGACAATTAGTTTTTTATTTTATAATAACAAAATGGGCTAAAGCTGAAAAATAACGTATTTATTTTATGTTTTTGTTCCCTCTGAATCAGCTGAATAAACTTTCAAAGTTTCTCCTCCTTTGCCTCTAACGATAGTTTCAAACTCCAAAACATGCTGACATGCCTCTTAAAGTGATTGATTATTTATACTCAAAGGCTTAATCCACCAAATCCACAACAAGAGCTTTAAAGTAAGCCTGCTTCTGAGAGGGGCAGGAGATTTGTATCGGTGCCTGACAATTCAGTTCTTGGCCTAATCCAGTGACAAGTTAACATGTGTCTCATTGACACTGTTGCTTCAGTATGGGAGGCTGCTGACTAACAACGATACACAAAGCGGAGTGGTGGAGAAATGTTTCATACAGCTGCACTAAAGCTGATCTGCTTTTTAAATATGGTTTTTATCTAATACATGCACGCATAGGTTGTATTGTTCATTCACACAACTGTTCATTCAACATAAACTTAACATATACACACTTCAGGATTTTTACTCTAATGCCTTAAATGTTAGCACTAACCAGAGAAAGGGTTCAAAAACAAGTAGTCAGTCAGATGTCTTTGTGATATCAGAGTCCGCCTGGTATCATGTGCATCCTGGATGACGTGTGTGCCACCATGCACGCGGTTGGCGAGGGAGCCGACCAGACCATGCTGCAGAAGCTCAGAATGCAGATCAACACGCACGAGCACTTTAACAGCTGGAACCAGGGCTTCATTATCCATCACTACGCTGGCAAGGTCAGTGGACAGGGAGAAATTTGGAAAGACTTTGGAAAGACTTGCAAAAGACACACTGGCGTTCCCAAATTCATCATACACCTGTCTTTCTTCTTGCCATTTATCCGCCGATGGAAGTTTATGGTTCGGTTCAGGAAATGGAAACAAATTAAACTGCATTTTCTTTTTTTTATGGTTTTTGAGATCGGGCTGTTCCCTGTATGATCTGCCATAAACGTCAGTTATGCAGCTGCTATTTCAATCCTGCAGTCGGTGTCACCATTTTGGTCATTTTTTAATGTTTCCACTTTAAAACCAGCTTCACTCTGGACCTCATGTCTGTTTTGTTTTTTTTTCCTTTGTTTGTGTTTTTTTTATTTTTTTATTTTTACATTGCATCTGTTAGTGTATTTAAAAATAACATGTTGGCAGGAAAGACATCCTAGTCTGAGGTAATGCATATGGTCCAGTTTGTGTTGCTGTGTGATGAATTTGCCTCGTTTCATTTTCCAGATGTGTGTGGCGGCCCTTACACACATGCTGCAGGCTCAATGAGCCTTGCAAAACAAGAAAGGCTTTAGGCTCCCATGACTGAGCTTAAAACATTCCTCCCCTTCTCAGCCTACAATTTAACTCAAGTTACACTTTAACTCGATTGCTGGTTAAAGGAAGTGTTGATTTTTTTTTTTTCTCACAAGTTATTATCATCTGTCGCACAAAAAGTTAAGATGTTCCTCTACATACCTCCCTACAGGTGTCCTACGACGCTGAAGGGTTCTGCGAGAGAAACAGGGACGTCCTGTTTACAGACCTCATTGAGCTGATGCAGAGCAGTGAGATGTAAGTGATTTGCATGATGCACCAATGCGCAAGGAGTATTTTATTTTACAGGCACACACTTGAAGGAATCTGATCTTCATGACCATTTGGTTTTATTCAACCACAACTAAATGACAGCTGCTGAAGTTTTGATCCATCTGGACAGTGACGAGTTGCTGCAGAAGAGGCCGGATGGCATCCTGCCCCCCAGAATGACGTCTGGCTTTTCTCTCATGATGTGGATTTTGGCTCTTTACAATGTCAGGCTTCTTTAGGGTCTGTGTTTTGGGGTCTGGTCTTCCTGTTTTACAGTTGTGTCGCCATCTGTGCAAAAGGCAACATTGTCTTTGTACCCCCCACCCCCACCAACAAGGCTTCTTTGTTGCAGCGTTCACCGAGCCATGAAACAGGAGGTTACATCCAATTCCCCTTGAGACAGGTGGTGAAAAACGGACAAATTAAATAGCAAATAATATGACACGAAAGCAGACACACGTATGTGCACGAAAATCAAATAAGTAATACAAATAAGTAAGCTTAACAAGCTTAACAAAAAAAAAAAGTTTTGGAAAAGTTTCCATTAATTTTTGCAGGAGATCTAAAGAGAACATTTGCCTTCCTCTTATTCTATTGATGGACAAAAGCATCTTTTTCTGTTATTGATGTCATACATTCTTATGTTTTTTGCAACAGGCTAACAGGATCTTTGTATAAATGTATTAGTCAGGAGAAGGTAGAAAAAAATCCACAGTATTGTTATTAAGACAAACCCAAGAGGCAGATGGTAACACTAAAAAAAGATTGGTCAGTTCTAGATGTGAGAAGAATCTTCTGTGTTCCCACTAAGTCTGGGATAAGGTGTAGAGTTACAAGACAAACATTCAGGGGTTGTTAAAATCTAGGAAAACGTTTTGCTAGAATGTGTTGTGGTCAGGTGAAGTTTAAAGATAGATGCTGTTAAAAATATATGCTTGGCCATAAACAGTGAAAGCTGGTGCTGGTGCTACTTTTTTGGACACAGACATAGTGTTTGACGCAATGCAGCACGATGAATCTTTGCAAATCTTTTCTTACTTTTTGATATTCGTTATGATGCCATGGCAACATGTTGGTTTACAACTCGAGCAGCAGATTAACATCACAAAGGCTGACAAGTTACCTCAACTAAAATCACAAATCATGAAAATGTTAACACAAAAAATAGATCCAGAGTACAAGCCAAGAGGACAGAGAAAGAAGTGATCATCAAGTTAATATTGCTAACTAACAAGCTGGACGCTGTGGATCCTTTGGAGATTGAGTGTCTTTAAAGGCGTCCTTATATCTGCAGTGATGCATACTGCTACAGGAAATCATAACTATAACCATCAGCATTTACAACAAAGAGTTAAATAAACAATCTAATCATGGGTTTTCTACAACATTTACAATGACCTTTTAGAGTTATTAAACGATTTTCTTACATTAAAATGTGTATTATAATGTTAGCTGTCTAGTGTTTCCAGCCTTCCTCAGCTCCGACCTTCCCAAACGTTTCAGTAATTAAAATGAGCAACCTTAGTCCTTCAGATATCCTTGGTTCTTTAATCATTAACTACAGTTTTAATGTTGGCAGCCTGGAAGCCGTGCAGTTTCAGCCTAGTTTCTGTTCATATACAAATAAACTTCTCTGTCTAATTTATTTCATTTTTTCTTAATTAGTGCCTTCATCAGAGCACTGTTCCCTGAAAACCTCAATGCTGAGAAGAAGGGTCGTCCAACCACTTCAGGGAGTAAAATAAAGGTACTTATTTAAAAGTCTGACCATCTTGTAATCTGGGTCAGTGAGGGGAAGATCTTTGGGTTGTTGTTTGTTTTTAGTGTTCAAATATTTTTGCAAGACTGTTTAAGGTTTTAATCACTTCAACATCTTTGGCCTCCATTTTTTTTGTTGTTGTTGTAATGTTTGCTCTGATTCCTCTCTTTAGAAACAAGCCAATGATCTGGTTAGCACACTAATGAAATGCACCCCACACTACATTCGCTGCATCAAACCAAACGAGACCAAAAACCCCAAAGACTGGGAAGAGTCACGGTGAGTCACAGCAGAACCCTCTTCCCCTAAAACAACAGAAACAGGCAGCATCCTTCCTCTTGGTTTATTTAGATGTTTAAGGTTCGACTTTGATTGTCTGATTCACAAATAAAAAAAGCTCATCTTTTGAGCAATTTTCAGAAAATAAATTTTGTACTCAAGCCTTTATTCTGTAGGAAAAGTATTGTGGGTCTTTTCTAAATAATGACCCAGAAGATAGCTCCAAGACAACGCAAGGTAGAAAACAATTAAACGGTATCTAGATGAGCTAACTTTAATTTCATCACGTAAAAAAAAAAAAAAAAAACAGTGAATGTATGAAGTCTGGTTCACTTATTTACAACAATGCTAATGGTAAAGGACCGAAATGTGAGGTTTATTCTCTCATCCATTTCTTGTACATTTTTGTTATGAACAAAACACAAGCTATTTATTTTTCTGACATTTTTCCTCTGAACCCTGTTTTTCTGTCATCTTGATGTTTTTTTTCTTCTTTTTTGTATGTCTGAAGGTGTTTATTTGGAGAAAAAAAATCCCTTCTTCTTTGTGCTTTTGTTCGCCGGCTTCCCGCTCCCTTCCTTCCCACCATGCAGACTTTTGGTACTACTTGTTCCCACACAGAGTGATGCTGCATTGTTCAGGACTTATGAAGACCTTCCTGTTGGGAGCGGGGCGAAATGTGGCTCAATAATTAGCACCGGAGCTGCTGTTTTTCAGAGGAAGTCTGACTGTACAGAACCAAATGGTGCTTAAGTTCTTTGTTTTAGGGGAAGTGAGGGCTTCATGAGGCTTGGAAAGATGTTTGAAACAAAGAATTAGAGAGCATGATTGAGGAGGTGACAGAAGGAAGCAAACAAGTGAAACCTAATGGGATGTTGTCATCTTTAGAGTAAAGCACCAGGTGGAGTATCTGGGTCTGAAGGAAAATATCAGGGTGAGGCGTGCTGGCTACGCCTACCGTAGAGTCTTCCGGAAGTTCCTCAACAGGTATCATACATCAGACCCACAAATCTTTAAGAAATATTGGTTTGAGCTACACGTTGTTGTGACTTTCCTGTGTTTCCACCTAGTAAAGGAAAGCTAATGATGTTGCTTTCGACGGTACGCTCTGCTCTTCAGGTACGCCATCTTGACCAAAGAGTCGTGGCCAACGTGGCGAGGAGACGAGAAACAAGGTGTCGTTCATCTCCTGCGCTCGGTCAACATGGACCAAGATCAGTTCCAGCTCGGCAAAACCAAGATCTTCATTAAAGCCCCAGAGTCTGTGAGTTTTAAGCCTGCCTGGTCCTTGTTCTTTAAAGTTTTTACGTTTAAACTCGAATGGCAGCTATTCCTCTGTTGTTAATTCATACCTATAAATCAGAAAGAACTAAAATAGACATAATTTAGTCTTTTTCTTTTATCTTTTTTTTTTTTTTTTTTACAAACGCACAAAATCAGTAAACTCTTTAATAATTACATCCTGTCAGAATGATGCTACCGGTACCTTGTTTCACGCTGTGGTTGGTGTTTTTAGGGTGTTGCTGTTCTGCCTCAAACAGGTTTGCATAACAAGAACAGAAAGCTAAACTCTGGGTGAATCTGACCAGTGTGACCAATGTGTTTGTTTGCTGTGTTCAAGATGTGAACTTGTAACCCAACTCTTCTTTAAGCTAAACTAAAAACTGTAGAGAACAGCTGGAGATGATGAGTTTAAATTACACATGTGTTTTCTGTATTTACTAAAATAGGTCTTTTTTAAATGTATTTGGGTATAGTGGATGTTTTTGGAGGGTTTCAGATTGGAGAGGGCGGATACACATCACAAGTTTAGGTTTGTTGTTGCCGAAACTTCGAAGGCTTATATTTTTCAACGTTACACATGACTTGGTCTCAGTCCATCACATATAGTCCAATTAAACGAATTGAATCTGAGGTTATAACAAAAAAATTTTTTATTGCCAAACTTGTTCAGACTTCCTGCATTTTTGTCAGCAAGGCAATAGCTTAACTAAGTATTTTTACTTTAACACCATAAAAGGGAACAGATTATGAGTCCTTGTCACAGGGTAGGAGTTTTAACCCGACCCCTTGATACATGTCATTGGTAAGTCAACAGTACTCTGAAACTAAAAACACAAGCTCAGACTGTGGTTAGGGTTCTTTTGGATGGGGTGGTGTGGGAGGCATAGTTGAGGCTTGTCCTTTTCTACCATAACTACTTTGATTCTTGTGAAAGCAGCGTTTGTATACAGCACATTAACAGTTGCGCACATCAAGCAGCAGCAGGCGTGTACATGCACACACCCTCAGATGTATATTTAGAAACTCTCACAGACAGACGTCTTGGCTTTACTCTGGCCTTGCAGTTAACCCTGTAAGCCTCATACTCCCGTTCCCCCCTCCCTGCCATTCAATCCAGGTCACTGATTAATGAAAGGTAAATATCACACAGTGCAGATGGCTGAAATGAGCTGACAGGCTTCTTAAAACAAACCTGTGTGAGATAAGACGCTGACCCCTGTTAATTAGCAGTATGAGTGAAGACGTCTTTCTTTTGGATGTAATGAAAGAGAAGTTTTTTTTGAATCCAGGTGTCGAAGGAGATTCTCTGCCAAAGCAAGTTTCTACACCCTTCCTCTGTTAGTCCCTGGATTTGACTAATTTAGGTGCTTTCTTACCATAAAACTGAACCTTAACCGATCATACAGCGTCAAGCTCGTAAGGCGTCACTCAGTGTATTTTCTAATCAATGTTTTTCTTTTCCTGTTGTTGTTTTACTTTGATGTGCAGTAGTGCGCCTCTGCCTCGCTTAGAGTGTCCTCCATCACGCTGTGGCTTATGGTTGGTCTTGTTAATGCCAGGGCTGTTGCAACGCCGGACAGGATGTTTAGTCTGGCATGCAGATAGGGCAGAGAGGCCGATTGCATGTTAAGAGGTCCGGCAGGAAATGACATGGATGAAGAAGTCCGGCGGTCTCAGAAAATACTGATAAGCGTATTAATCGCTCTGAGCAAATGGATCTAAAGACCAGACAGGAACAAAGTAAACCCTAAATGCTTGAATTAGTTGTCCACACAATTGTACAGCCTTTTGTTTAACTAACAATTGTAAGCTCAGCCAACACACACATTAGTCATTATCATTCACACAAAAAAAGTCACATTTTGTCATTTCCCAAACATCTCACATACACAATCCACCTATAAAAATCCAACTATTACAAACTATGTTTTTATATTATTCTAGTATGACTTTCATTTTTTCTACAAATATTTTAAGAGGTTTTGCAAATTCAAACTAAATACAGATGAGGAGAAAAGCGACATTATTTAAATCAAATATGACTTGAATAATGTAGATCCTGTTTTTTCTGAGCTGCAGAAAAAAAAAAGATGCTCTGACCTTGTTGACTTGATTACCTTAACAGCATTGAAACCATAACCTAAGATGATGACCCCACGTCTATTCAGAAGTAAAAAAAATGTTTCATTCTCA
This sequence comes from Orestias chungarensis, assembly GCA_032876305.1. Classification (NCBI taxonomy): domain Eukaryota; kingdom Metazoa; phylum Chordata; class Actinopteri; order Cyprinodontiformes; family Cyprinodontidae; genus Orestias; species Orestias chungarensis. The sequence continues at coordinate 2,161,128 of JAVLVB010000768.1, read as the reverse complement.
CTGTCCTAATCAAATTAGCATAATCTCTGAAGTCCTACTGGTTCAGTGTGTTTTCTTTGCCTTGTGATTAGGTGTGTCTAATGGGGTGTTCTCGTTCTTTCTTTCTTTTTTTTTCACACAGCTCTTTCTCCTGGAAGAGACAAGAGAGCGAAAGTTTGACGGGTATGCTCGAACCATTCAGAAGGCGTGGAGGAAATATGTCGCCCGCAAGAAGTACGTCCAGATGAGGGAGGAAGGTGAGCCAAGATTCTGGTTTCTGCTTCGTTTTGTTTTCATTTAGCTCATGTCTTGAGCTTGCACATGGATTTCTGCTGTCTTTCCAGCCTCTGATCTGCTGTTGAACCAGAAGGAGAGGCGGCGACACAGCCTGAACAGAAACTTCGTAGGGGATTACCTCGGGATGGACGACAGACCGGAGCTCCGGCAGTTTCTGGGGAAGAGAGAAAAAATCGACTTTGCTGACAAAGTCACAAAATACGACCGCCGGTTCAAGGTTAGCATTCTTCGTTCCGGATTTCTCTTTATCAAATTAAAAAAAAATTATCTAACTGCTTTTTTTTTTGTTCTGTTTTGCATTGTTTGTAGGGGATTAAGAGAGACTTGATTTTGACTCCGAAAAGTGTGTATCTGATTGGAAGAGAGAAAGTGAAGCAGGGACCAGAGAAAGGTCTGGTGACAGAGGTGCTGAAGAGGAAGATTGATGTGGAGAAAATCTTGGCATTGTCTCTCAGGTAAAATAGATTTTTAGATTTAAAGCATTCCTGTTGCGAATTACGTGTTGATTACAAAATGTGACAAGATTAGAAAAACTCTGGATGGTATTAATAAAGTTAAGTTTATACTGGTGTAGAAATTATAACATGAATCTCCTCTTTCCCCACACCCAGGGCCAAACAAATACACATGTCTGCTGTTCTTATGTAGATAGATATTCAAACATAATTTTCATCTGGTCATGTCAATTTGAGGATTTTTTTTTAGCAGGTAAAAAAATGTTAATACAAATTACACTAATTGATTAAAGTAAAATTTAAAGGTCTGACTTTTTTACTGTATTGTAATTTATGCAATGGGAGCTATTAAAACTGGGAGGACTAATTTTTGATATCACGAGAAGACTTAAAGACTCCATCCTCCCAAAAAATAAATAAAACAACATGAATTTCCTTTGAAAATACTTTCTTTTTAGCCAATTACTACCCAGTTGATGTTCTGCATGAGTTCTTAACACCATTATCAACCTGATCTGTCTGTTGTTTTGCATTATAAATTGCTGTTAACTGGAATCCATGCATCAGAAGCCATTTTTTGCTGTTCAGCTAATCTTGATATGGCTTTCGTTTAAAGTTTTTGCTTTAGAAATGAATCATTAAACCTTGTTATAAAAGCTGGTTTAAACCAGCACTTCTTAAAATAAGATGGAGGCAAAGGCACAACGTAAAGTCTTTAAACAGTACAGTGCTAAACTCATGGGTGCTATTTTAAGCCCAGCGTAGATTTCCTATTAAAACAAAGTTTCCATTCTACAAATGTCACATAAAAGACACTGAAAACATACTGAGAACATTTAAAGTCCATTTGGGTAAATGTGCCTAAAAACAGTTTTGCTACTAAAGCGCTTCACAGCTACAAACGCTTAGATAATCAGAATGTGTTTATTAGAATAAAATCACTAAATTCGGTCCATGTATTGTTGATGGAAACACTGTGAACCTCAAGCAGTTGATTTGAGTTTGTGGGTTGTGATTATGTGGGGTAATACAGACCACGTGGTCCAGCAAACAAAAGCAAAAACTGTAAAAAAAATAAATAAAATAAAAAACTCATTGGAGGAAATATCTGTAAGTGGGAGGAACCAACTCGTTGTGCTGAAGCACATGGCTGAGCTGCTGTCCCTCTCTGGATCTGAGCTGCTTTGTTTGGACCTGAAAACTGACTCCACATCCTCACAAAACAAAACAATAGAGGGAATGATGATACTCTTTCTAGGATAGGGTTTTTGTGGGTGACAGGCCAACATTTAAAGTTCTTAAGCTGGAGAAAAGGCTTTTTTTCTCAAAGGTTTTTATTGTTTCAGCACCCTGCAGGACGACTTCCTGATCCTGCATGAGCAGGAGTACGACAGCCTGCTGGATTGCATTTTCAAGACTGAGTTCATCAGCTTGCTGTCCCAACGGTTCGAAGAAAAAACCCGGAAGAAACTGCCGCTCAAGTTTAATAGCGTGTAAGTCCGCGCGCCCAGAAAAGTAAAGTGTTAAAAGTTTAGATTTACGACTGGTGCTTTTAAAGTGATTTCTCATCTTTAGGACCTATCAGAGGATTGAATAAAACAAAAACAATAAAATTATTAATGTTTCAATTAATGGGTTTTCAGGCTGGAGATGAAGCTAAAAAAAGAAAACTGGGGCTTCCTGAGCGGGGGCGGCTCCAGGCAGGTGGTGTTTGTGCAGGGTCAGGGAGACGAAGCTGTGCTGAAGTCATCGGCCAAATCTCTGCAGGTCAGCATCGGACCGGGTCTTCCCAAGAACACACGTGAGTGTCAGCTGTGACGCAGGACAAGGATGTACACAGTGAACCGAAACAAATCTGTGCAGGCTGTGGTTCCAGTGTGTCATTTTCACTTTTGTAACTTGTTAAAAAAAAAAAAAAAACATGACAGGTCCAACCAGGAAAAGCTTCAGTCAGAGTTTCTCCAACACGTCTAGAAATAACCACCAAAGACCAGCGAGATCAGCACCGGGACCACCAGGTATACTTGTCACGCCTTGACCTTCCCAGCAGTTTTAACTGTCGTTCACATCATCTTGGGTAAAAAAAAATATGTATTGCGTCTGTTTCCTCTCTGCAGCTGCTCATCAGAACGGCGACCTAAAGAACACCAACCACATCGCCAATCAGAGGAACTCACAGCATCACGGCCAGAGGCACCCCCCCTCCGTCAACTCCACACGGCCATTTTTGCCCAGCAACATCAACCAGCCGAGGCAGCGCGACGGCAGCAGCCGGCAGCAGCCAGACCTCGACTGCCTGAGGGTCCCGGAGCAGGGTGCTGCAGGGTGAGAGCTCAGCACCGACCAGCATGAGTCCACATGAAACAGAGCGTAAATGTATTGATTAACCAATCATCCATCAATTAATAGGCGACAAACAAACCTATTTGCCCTTCAAGCAAACAGATATGCATTTTATAAATTTGGCTTGTCGGGTATTAACAGACTTCTAACTACATTTTAACAAATGAAATATTGTTTTGACGTGTAATACTTCAGACACATTAGATCCTTTCTTCAAAGAGTGATTAAGATCAGTCATTTATAAAATTGAGGTAAAAAGGAACTCTTCTACAGCGTCAAGTCTATATATCCTGTTCAGAAAAGTAAATTAAGAAATGTTAAGAATTTCAAAGCTTCTATGTCCTTTAGTTAAAACTAAAAGTATTTGTTTGCATTTTCAATTAATGCTGGTTTAATTTGCATATAATTGACCTACACTTAAGGCTACGAGTGTCACATTGTTTTTGTTAGTGTTAATCTGAAAGGTTTTTGAGGAACACCAGAATTGGACCGTGTCAGTCTGCCTGGGAAGTGATGAGACGAGCACCATATCCTGCTGCTTTAATTCCTCTGCTGTTGTCTCTCTAATCTGACATAATTTGGCTGGTTCGTTCTTTTGTAGCCCTGGAAGCGGACGGCCGACATCAAACGGAGGAATGTGAGTTGGAGTATTTGCAGTGGTGTTTGGTGGTGGTTCTGGACAGCAGAACGCACTCATGTGTTCTGCTTTTACTGATATTGGATAGGATTTGATAGGGTTCCACTTTCAGATTTTGAATGTTGTTGAATTGTCTCCTTGTTATAAAAAAAACAAAAAAAAACGAATGAGTCACATTTATTATGTTTGGGTTGATTTTCTGAAATGGGTTAACTCCTTTTCTGCTCTGCAGTGAAACTACTTTAGTTCAGCTTTCACTGTGCAAAGCAACAGCCTGTGCAATAGCTCCATCTTGTGGCATATTCAGTAACAGCCTATAGCTTTTCACTCAGCAATAGCGATTCATTGTAGAGAAAATATTTTTTTACACAAAGCTGAGCAATCGTGGCAAAGTCCAAATCCAAACACTCACTAAGAGCTGCTGCCATGCTGTAAACAGATATGTATTTTGGTGGCAGAATTTCTTACTTTTCTTAAACGATCCAAAGATAGATGCAACATTTGAGGGGCAAAATCTCCCATAACAGTATAAAAATCCTTTAGTACTTCATACACAGGATTTTTGTCATTACCTTCACATTTATGTGGCTTTAAAAATATCCCTTTGAACAGAGACCACATGACTTAAGTGCCACCAAAGGTTTAACTTTATTTTTGTTGTTTATAAAGTATTAAAGCTTAGAAATAATAGGTGAGCCCAGATGTGTGCATGCCGCTGTAGTCTGACACAGTGAATGAAGCTGTTGTACCTCGAGTCACTGCAGCGCATGGGCTTAAATATTTCATTCGGTAACCTCCAAGAGATAATTCTTCCATACTGATGGTTTGCCGCTTGTCTCACGTAAACCAGGGCCCACAGACCATCGGCCCACAGACCTCCACCAGGAGGAGGCCGGCCGAAGCCTGCACCCAAACCCAAACCCCAGGTGCCCCAGTGCAAAGCCATGTACGCCTACGACGCTCAGGATACGGACGAGCTCAGCTTCAACACAGACGATATCATCGATATCATCAAAGAGGGTGAGTTCCTGGGAGACACGGCTTTCTTTCCTTTGGTCTCTTTCTTTTACTCATGCGCCCGCAATGGGATTATGTTTGAGCAGACGCTTCTGGGTGGTGGACAGGACGACTTCGTGGGAAACAGGGACTTTTCCCCAACAATTACGTCACCAAGATCTAGGAGCTGCTGATTGGTTTTTAAGCACGAGACGACGCGCCTGCCGAGTCCCTGCTGGCCTCTGTCCCTGAGGGCCACACGGAGCCCACAGTCAGGGGGGAGGAAACACTGTGAGACTCTTGATCCACTACTGCTTTACAGTTACCGAATGTAACTGTTACGCCACCAGACCAAGCAACTGTCTTGTTGGGATTGAAAACAAGGCTTTTCTCCAAAGAAAAAAAAAAAAGACTGCTGGGCCTTGGGGTCTCTCCCCTCTGAGTACTGAACAAACTATTTATTGTATTTATGGATCTCTGTATTCCCTCTTGCTTGGCTTGTTGTTTTGTTGTCTTTTGAAGCATTCAGACGATGTCGGCTTAATCTATGGGACCAGGCTTTGATTTATGCTTATTTTTTAGATGAAGGTTTTAACTGTTGAAGGAAGCTGAACCGATGTCCGTTTTAACAGGAATATTTATTGTGATGCAGACTGTGGGAGAAAGCATGTAAAGAATCAAAATGCTGAATAAGGATTAAAAAGAAAAATACCAGAGCAGATTTTTTTTTTTTTCTTGTTCTGAGGGGCATTGCGGAGGCGGAGTATTATCTGGAAAACCTCCCTTGTCTTTTATTGTGTTGTTGTTCTCTGGCACCAGTGTGTTTCAGTGTAAACTGTAACCTGAGTGTGAGGTCTGTGGTGTATTAGCACTTTATTGGAACAGGTACTACTTTAGACACAGACGGCGTCTCGCATTCCTGCCACGGCCGCCGAACCTCGTCAGCGAAGGACGGATTGTGATGAGCAGAAGCAATAAAGTTACTGAGGAGAATCATTTGTTTACATGAAGTCAAGACAAAAAGGCATTCTTTGGTTATTTCTGTATATGTGCTCATATTTAGGAGTGTACCTGTCGGTGGGTAGAATTTTAAAGGACTGCTTTGTGTTGTTTTTATGCAAAGGTTATGTTATGTTTAGTTTTTCCTCCTTTTTTTTTTTTTACCCACTGGTTTTGCTTTTATAAAACAGACCAGTTTTTTTTGTGTGTGCCAGTTTTGCGACAGACCCTGGTGAATGGTTTTATGTTTTGTTAAGCTACTTTAGCTGCTTCTGGTTAAGACTTCTGCACATCTTTTTGTGCCGCTGCCACATTCCTTACAAACATTCCTTTATTGTGCTCCATTTATGCGACCACGTTACGCTGTAGTCAGTAAAACCTGCTGGGACTTTTTTTCCATTAAACTGCATCAATAAATATAGTTTGGTCTTAAGATTGGTGAAAAGATCCTTTGTGCTATAAACACTTATTTTAATCAAAATTGTTGTTTTGCATCATTTAATGTAGTTCTGATTTTTATCACAGATTAATTTTTTTAAACTTTCTCCATGTTAAAATTATTTCTTATGAAGCAAAACAGTGATATAAACACTAGGTGGTCATTCACAATTTTTACAAGGTGTAAAGATACAGAGAGTAATTAGTTTTACTTGCTTGCATTATTAAAGTGCCATTTATTAGCATGCAATTGGAAAGTTAAGCGGAAGAAAAAGCTCTGGTAGAAACCACCACCTTGAGAAGATTGTAAACAAAGTCCATCCTGCAGTTTGGTGGAGATTTATGAGGACTGGATTGTATTTGTTTTTTCAAAACCACTTCAAAGCTACTACTAGGCAACTTTTGACTGAGATAAGGAGAACCAAGACTGGATGTTGTTGAGTGGCCCAAAAATATAAACCTTACTCACCAATTTCCTTAAATTGTTTTCCTGTGAGGTTATTTCTGCACCTGCAACTGTAGAAATTTAAAAGGAAAGTTTTTTTTACTCTTAATACTTTTGCAACATGTAGTATTTTGACTCTGCCCGGAAAAAAGCCTTCTAAAATAATTTTTTTAAAGCACTGTTTTTGTCTTCCTACACTGTCTGAATTTTGAGCAGTATGGCACACAGCCTTAAATAATTCAAATTACTTTGTAATGATTTAGACCATTCTGTGATTTGTAAGGTTTGTATTAAAACTAGCTGTAAATGCTTTCAGAAGGCCTGTCAAAGTTTTTCTCTAGATTTGTGCCCTAAAAACATTTTAGACTTTAAACATTCATTTTCAAACCAGCTTGTCCTTGTGTGGTCGCGAGGGTCTGCTTGTGCCTATGTCTGACATACATCGAGACAAACAGAACAAACAACCATTCACACGCACACCCACACCTAAGGACAAGTTAGAGTGCACTATCAGCCAAACAGTTATTTTTTCGGACTGTGGGAGGAAGCCCGAGTACCCGGAGAGAACCCGCGCATGCACAGAGAGAACACTCAAACTCCTTGAAGACTTTAGATGGAAGAGTCAAGTCAGCAGTCATCCTGATGACTGTGACGACAAGATGGTCATAACTTTCTGTATCTGAAGATTAGATTTTACTGTTTTACTGCTGAAATATATCATGAATTGAGGGTTTTAAATCAAGCATTTCAGTTTTCGGTCTAGATTTAGATGTACGTTGTGTGTAGCTAAAGTGTTTTGCAAAAACTAACAGTGATAAGTATTTTAATAAATACGAAACAAAAGTGAAAAGCATTACACTCATGCTCTGTATGTGGCTGTGAAGCAAAAAGATCTCCATCAAAATATTTATGACATTTGTTCAAATGTGTGACTCTTAATGAGGACATCAATCAAAGGACTCAAGAGTTATCCAAGTTTATTAATATTATTTTTCAAAACTAATATAAATCCCACATAATATGATCCTGGTGCCTTTAAGTCAATTAATGCATGGATACCTGCTTGAAGTACTGCATTTCAACACTCGGTTCAAAATATTTGTTCTTTTTTGTTTTGTTATTTTACCTTGTAATCAGAGTGGAAACAAATGGTCTCAGCGCACGGTCAAAACCACAACTAATCTACCCTTTTCTCTCTTGTGCAAGTCTATGCGAGTGTGATAAGTCAACAGTATTAGTGTTTCTTTGTTTTTTTTCTTCTTCCTTTTCCTGCAACATCCAAAATGGATGCCGCTGCGCAACTAGAGAGAGAGAGAGAGAGAGACAGACAGACAGGTAGGGATGGTGGCGAAATCAGAAGTGTAAGAACAAACTTTAAATCTCAACTTGAGCTGTTTTTTCCCCTCTGAACACACACACACACACGCACACGCACTCAGTCACACGGGAGATTAAAAAGTCAACTTTACTGCCAGTATCAATTGAACACCATGATCACCAGTTTTCAAACCCCTTCAACACGCACAGGCCTGAGATCATCTCACAAAAACCTACGTTACGCTTTAGACGTCGGCGTGAAGAACCCAGACTGGGTTAAAATAAAATTAAAATAATAAACTAAACAAAACAAAACAAAGGAGAAAAGATTCACAGCAGTTCCCGACAATCGCTCAGTTTGGAAACAACAGTCAAGAGAGGGTTGTGACATTATTTTTCTTGCTCCCTAAAATACACAGGATGGTGCCGTTGTCCAATGAAGGTGCGGGAGGCCGGTGTAGTTTGTAGCGAAGCATGTGCATATCCTGGGAGCGAGGTGAACCATGGAGTTTATCTCCACTCTAGAAATACTGGGTGTGCACTAATACAGGAGCTGATTTGTTAACATGTTTCCTTAGTTAGGAATGTCTTGATTTACCTTTTTTAAAAAGAAAGAAAAATAAAATAAAATCATCGTTCACTAACAATCCACATCTGCTAAACATAAACTAATCAATACAATGACTGGTAAGATGAATCCTGCAATGTTTGTTTGTTAGTTTTTTTTAAACTGAAGGTGGACATTATATTCTAGTAAACCAAGGCATCAGGTTTTACAGAAATGCGTCTTTACTAGAGTAGCTCCCCTCACCTGCAACTCGACGGGCCGCGTTACGCCCCGTGTTATATGTGCAAAGAAATGCATTGCAAGGAAACATGCAGAGAAACAAAACGGAAATGACACTTGAGGAAACAATCAAAAGCTACATAAAAGCTTCATAAATACAATAAAATCTAAAATCCATAATGGAGAAATCTAGTTGTTGTTCTACTGTGTGAGAGCTGGCACTCTAGGATCGATGCCTATTTGTTTTTGTTTCGTATTGATGTTGTTTTTTTTCCTGTAGTAGAGCGGCGCAGGTAATTCATGCCATCTTTGGTTGACTGCAGTACTGAAGAGAAAGTTAATATGATCTGAAAATAAACTTCCAAACAAACAAAAGGGTTGTTGAGGTGGGGAAAACAGCATCAACTCTCGGCAGACAGTTGCGCCTCAATGTCCACTCTGCAGATGGGGCACTTCTTGTTGGTGAGGAGCCATTGATCCACACACAGCTGGTGGAAGAGGTGCATGCACGGCAGGCGCCTGAAGAGGAAATGCATAGGAAATAACCATAAGGTCTTCTAAATATTAGCACATTTCCTTAAAGAGTGAGAGATTAATACATTAAATATTTTCATCAAATCCATCGGTTTTGTAAAAAAATAAAATAAAATTTCCTCAATTTAAAAAGCCAACTTTTTAGGTATTTCCACATACCATATGCTGCTGGTCTGCAGGTGCATAAATATTGCAAATTTCATAAAGAGAAGCAGATCAAATGTGGTGACGGGATGGTTTCGCTAAAAAACGTACTCGTAACACAGATTTGACATCCTTTGAGGTCAGGTCTCAAAAGCACTAATTAGAAGTATAAAAAGCAGGAGCTACAAATGTAAAACCTAAACTAGACACTACACTAAAGTTGCAAGTAGAGGGCAGCATCTCCTCCTGGAAAAACCTGAGGCTGTGCCAAAACGCGGTTCCTTGAGGCCCGTAATTTTAGGGCCCTCTGGGGCTCTTCTGCTGATTACCAGAACTCCTTTGGGTTGTTTTTAGACAACAACAAAAAAAGTAAATCCCCAAGGAGAACCTGAAACAACTTCACCTGTCTTCCCACCTGTGTTTGGGCTCACAGACACGCCCCACTGAACGGATAATTGAACACATTTAAAGCTGCTCAAAAAAGAAAAAGGGTGAGACAAACACCCAGGAGAGGGGGAAAGGTTTACCTGACATCCTCCCCCTCCTCCAGAATGGACAGGCATATGGTGCACTTCTCCTCGGTGTCCTCATCCGCACCTTCGTCCTCGTCTTGCTTGCAGTGCAGCTTTCTCTGTGGGAGGCAGAAAACATTTTGAGACGTGAATTTTAAAAATGTGGACTCAGCCTACGAATTATTTCAACAAATCACTCAAACTGCTCAACAAAACAAAAAAAAAAAACTAGCATGACCTTAAAAACAAATGACATAAGCCTGATTAAAAGTATCTTTTTTTTTATATGAATTTAAAAAAAATAAAATTTAAATTTGGGAACAGAGAGAATGGTCATTTTGTCCTGAAACAAAAAAGAAAACGTTCTCAATGCTAAAACCAATCAAAGTAATACAAATAAATAATAATAATAATAAAAAATAAAAAAAAGATATCAGCCGAATTTCCCGGCCCCCAAGGATAACAGTAATATCTAACGTACATGTGAGCAGAGACATGTTTCCAGATTGATTTTGTTCGCCTTGGTTCTCACCGATTCTGGGGTTGCGTGCATATTTTTCCCAATAGATGCCCAAGCTTCAGGGGTTAACTGTTGGTCAATGTCTCTCTCCAACACCTTCTGTATTGGGTGGCAGGGTGTTAGATTGCTTGTTTAGGTACATTTGAAAACCTCTAATGAAATCGCTCTCCTCCCCTCCCCAACATTATCGTCACGGCTGCAATCTCTGGTAAAAGACACTACAGTGTTCTCTAAAACATCGGAGCACAAAAGACCACTCTGTCCCAGAACCGGCTGCAACAGACATGCACATGTACAGTCAGGTCCACAAATATTTGGACAGAGACAACATTGTTTTCTAATTTTGATTCTGTATAAAACCACAAAGAATTTTTGAACAAAAAAAAAAAAGAAGAAATTATTCAAAGTTCAGACTTTCAGCTTTAATTGAGTTGGTTGAAAAAAAATTATTGCATAGAAATGTGAAGAACTAAAAATAAAAAAATAATCGTTTGATTTCCAGGGATCAAAAGAAATTGGACCCATTGATCGTTGTAAATAAAAATGTTCAAATCTAATGCTTAGTTGAAAATGCTTTGTTGTCAGCGGCTGCCTAAAGTCTTGACCTTGTCGTCGTCACTAGGCGTCGCGTTTCCTCTTTTTCCAAAGCTCTGCCAGACAAGCACTGCAGAGGTTTCACTCAAGCGGTTTCTTTGTTCGCCTTTGTTTTCTGAAGTTTAGTCTTGTAACAAGGGAAATGCATCGTCAGTTGGGTTGAGATCAGGCGACTGACTTGGCCGTTTCTAGAAAACATCGCTACTTTGCCCAAATAAACGACCAGGTTGCTTTTGCGTGATGTTTTTGTTTATTCACTGAATCAACCAGTTTGTGCGCGCTTTTTCCTAACTTTGTGCACTTCTGGCTTATGGGCAGCTTGCCCCAGGTAGTGAACCCTTTGAATTTAACTTTACAAAGTCCACTATTCACGGTAGACTTGGATATTAACACCCCTTGCTCCTGCAGAGTGCTGTTCACTTTGTCGGCTGCTGTCTTCCGTGGGACTCTAGGTCTTTTTGGATTAATGAGCTCACTAGTGACTATTAGATTTTTTAACTCCTGATACTGTAGCAATTTCTTAGGATGTTTTTTTCCGCTTGCTTTTATTGCATTTCGAGGTCATTTGATTGCATGTTTTTTATTCCACCACAATTTTCCAAATGCAAGCACCAAACATTAAATAAAATGCCTTTTATCTGCCATTTTGAGAATGACTTGATAAAGGAATAGCTAACATCTGCCCATTAAACAGACCTTTGAGTCATCTGTCCAATTGCTTTTGGTCCCTTTTAAAACAGGATCAGAAATGTTAAGAAGCCGAAACTCCAAACACTTTCATCTAGTTTTGATGTGGATATTTACAAATCAAAGATGAAAGTCTGGATTTTCCATGTCCAGTATATAAATATAAGTTGAATATGTTTCAGTCCACTGGTAAAAAAAACAACTAAAAACAAAAAAAACAACAATCTCCAACAAGAAATTGTGAAACGGTGTTAAACGCTCAGAGCAGGTTTTACCTTCTTGTACTTGTGTGGGTAGGTGCACCTCTCTATGGTTCCCTGAGAGGCTCCTCGATTCACAGTCCCAAGTCTTTCCTCTAAATGCAGCAGGTCCTAATGAAGACATGGCGGAAAACAGCTCATCACGCTCTTAAGTGAGGAGCTGTCATCGAGGCCAGAGGACTCAAACTTATCATTTTGTAGGAATTGGTGACGCATTATAAAATACAGTCACATGTACGAGGTGAATAGATATGAGAAGCCATTTCAAAATAAACAATTTTCCAATAAATGTTAAGATGCAGTTTGCTTATTAAAGATCTGAGACAACAGGAAGGAAAAAAACAAAAAAAATGTTTTATCCATTTAAACTAAAATATTTTATTTATCCCAACAGGAAATTAAATCTTAAGGTGACTCAATTAACTAAGGACTTGTTATAGAAGGTGATGGATGTGGGCAGGATAGATGTTTTGTAGCAGTCCGTTTCACAACTAAACTGTAGAGGCCTCTGACTGAAGAGATTCTGTTTTCTAATAACAGTCTCATGAAGAGGATGTTAGGGGTTGTCCAAGATTTTATGTGAAATCCCTCTTTGCATGAAGATGAACAACAAATGGAAAAATGGAAAAAAGGCTGTTTTACACACATGGTTTGTCATCACATCCGCTCAGAAGATTAAAATACTGACAACTCAGGACAAAAAAGGCTAGAAAAATGTATTTTGTTCTTATATGTTCTCATACCTAAGCTCTTAAAGAGAACTTGGCCAACTAATACAACTTTGACTGATGAAATGACTGAAAAACAATATCAATGTTTTGCATGTTTGTAGTTGCACCGGCATAGTTTATCTTATATATTAACTTTTAACAAAATTAATTTGTGAAGTTTGGCTCATCAGTGTCTCAAGCTGACTTATAAAGAGCGGTAAGAAGTGACCACACCCTGCACAGCCAAACTGAGCCTGCATAACAAAATGGAAAGTAGGATCACATGACCTCCACCATACCAAGTACTGATTATCCGACTTTCCTTTATATTGAGAATCTAAATAAAAGTGTTGGGACTGAATGTAAATAATAAAGAGGTTGTATAGATGGATGGCGTGTGTATGTGGAAGGGTTTGGCTCTATCTATTCAACTTGAACAAACGGGTGCCATCCTCACCTCATATGTTCTTCCAAAGCCGGTCATTCTAGATGAGATGTACCTAATGTGCGGGTAGGTCACTTCAGAAATGCCAGTAGTGTGCTGCAGAAAACAAAGGAAGGCATCTTTACAACATTACCAGAGGTCCTCGGAAAGCGCTTACTTGTTGCAGAATCTGAAGGCCATGTTCACATTTCACTTGTTTTAAAAACATTTCCAAGTATCTGATGCTAAAAATACATTTTAAAAACAAACTGAAACTTGTTTTGAACGTGTTTCAGCATAGCTACTCAATGGCAAGATAACAGGTGTGTGCATTTTAAAACGAATGAAGTACACAGCAAAACTGCCGACTATACACGTGTCTGATGGCATTCAAGGACCCTGGATTTGTTGAGCACACACTTCACATGCTTTATGAGGTTGAATTAATTGCTAATGCATGATTCATGAGGTCCGCAGAACAGTTCTTGAGGTAACCATTGTTGTAACGAAGGGCCACCAGAAGAAAGTTCAGACCGACTTCGTATAAAGTACGTTTGTTTACCATTAAGGAGATGGGGAAGTGGTGCAGTCTCGGGGGAGGGTGGTAGTGGGGCAGGTGAGGGGGCAGGTGCCCTGAAGTGTACGAGGCCATGGGTACACCCGCCTCGATGCCAAGCTCCCTGTTAACCGGGAAATCATCAGTACTGCAGCAGGTAAAGATCTGGGAACACAATAAAACAATCTTTTTTTTTTTTAAACCCACCATGTTGTTCTCTGCTCAGGCTGGCGAGGATGGGAAGACATAGTCTGTGGCACATGGATGTGGTGTCCATGCCCGTAGTTGGGATGCATCCGGTGGGGGTGTGGTGGTGGCCGCTCATGTGCCCGCCTGCAAACAACAAGAATCATGCATCACCACCAATAAAAGGTCTGCAACCTTTACAAGCCCGCAACGCGAATGCTCACGTGGGGTGCTGCATCATCCTCCTCCTCTGGGCCTCCATCCTCTGCAGCATCTCGTGCTGCTGGTGCATCCGCTGCCCCAGGGGCGACATATGGTGCTGCAGGGTCTGGTGGTCCGGTGGAAGGTGCTGGGCCAGGGGAACGGTGGTAGTCGGGAGGTGGTGGGCGGAGAGAGGAGGGGGAGGAGCGGGAGGAACGGAGTGACCCGAAGGGTGGGTCGGCAGAGGCGTGTGGAAGGAGTGGGGAATGAGGAATTCGCCCTGCGGAGGAGGCTGAGGTGTGAGGTGGGGGTTCCCGTGGGAGTGAGGGCAGGCGGAGGAGGGCTGATGATGCAGGGATCGCGTTAGTGAGACATCTGGAATTTAATGAAAGAAACAGGGACACAAGTCAGTGAACATATTCAAACCAAGCTGAACTACAGTGCTCTGCTGAGAAATGAGGCTTCTGGGCTCTTAAAGGCACCATTTAAGATCTTTCTCCTTAAATGAAAGAACGATACATGTTATTACCAAATAATGAGCTTGTCTAGAATCAACATGAGAGTTATTCAATTTACCGGGACCACTTATATTTTCGAATACTGTGATGAGTGGTGAAAAAGACGAACAGAGCGATGGGCAGTGAAACTGAAGCGCTGCAAGGTTTTGTCAGCTACAGCTAACAACTCTTACTTCATCACGCTCTATGCTGAATTATTCTTAGACACGACGAGTCTTGCTGCATGTTGCAGCAGACGGCGAGCTTTATTATTGGGAAAACCTGAACGGCTTCTGGTACTCACAAGGTGGATGCATGTAATGTCTGCAGGGCTGCGGTTGTGTCTGCGGCTGAGCCACCATGGTGGAGCTGAACGAGTCCACAGCAGCTGGCTGGCTGGGCCCAGGGGTGGCATGCGAAACATAAGGAGGAGGCCGCGAGGAGGAGCCCGGGCAGCAGGGGTCAAAGGCTGACGTGCTGCCATGGAAACTAGCTCCGCTGCCTCGAACGCTGCTGTTGCTCAGGTCCACCGGCAACGTTTGCTGTGGCAGGGAAACAGAAACAGAGCTGAATGACAGCGGCGTCTATTTCACAACAATGTTCCAAATCTGTTGTTTATGCAAACCACAACTATGTAGAGGAAATGTTTACCAAGTCATCGTACTGAAATGAGGTCAGGTATACCTGGTCGTGGTAGTGGGCCGCATTGCTGCCACTACTGCTGTTGCCGACTCCTGCGCAGGGGGCAGACAGAGCGCCGGGGCGCTCCACGGGGCAGCTCGGCTCCGGAAAGGGCAAGGTTCCCGGCGGCTGCGGCGCAGGGTGGTGAATATGGTGGACAAAGTGGTGGGTGTTGCTGTGGCCGTGCTGGGAGCCGGCAGTCTGCTGAGAGGAGGACGCTTGCAGGCAGCTAGAATGGGGGTGGCTGAGGGTCATGTGACCGGGAGAGGGGCCGCTGCACGGTGAGTGCTGCTGACAGCAGGATGGGAGTCTGGGCATGGCTGCGCCAGAGTTTTCTCCTCCTGCTCCAGACAAACCTGGTATGTGTTCGTCTGCAGAGGGGTACAAAGATATTCAAAGCATAAGCCGGACTCTGATAATCGTTGAGTACACAGAGGCTGTCCTCAGGTCACCTCACCCTCTGCGGCCGTGCGAGCAGAAGCACTCGCCCGCTGCGAGTGTGCGCTCTCGGGGATCGAACCCGCGCAGCTGGTGGAAGGGCCCGGGCCGTCATTCAGCTCAGAGGTAGAGGCGTGATAGGAGGATGACGAAGACGATGACCTTACTGTCTGAGTGTGAATGCTGCCAGAGGTTGTTGGGATGACTGACAGATCTGCAGAGAAAAAGTCCAGATAAATAAAAACAGTAAAAACAGAAAACCTATGAACGTATATCCCAGCCTTAGCTACAGGAAGCAAAAAATAATAATTGGGATTTAAGAACCTTTAATAGCTGGTTAAGTTTAACCAGTTCACTGGGCATAACTGTGCTTAGCAGTCCCAACGGGTTTAAAAAGCTTTTGCTTCGAAACCTACATGCACAAATCTTTCCGATGAGACGCAAATGAAACTGCTGGAGCACAGGTTGCTGTGCACTGCTGGTCAGAAGGCTCAAAAGAGGACAGATGATCAACTATTAGCAGTTCTTTAGACCTTTCTTATTAAACAGAGCTGAATGACAAAAATGTGAAAATTCTTCACTATAAGCAATTAGATTTGGACGTTTTTTGCTAAATGTAGGAAATTGTTGTATGTTTGTTCTATATTTTTGCTTGTATCTTTGTTAAAAAAAACAATACTTGATTAATATAACTTATAATTATTATAACTGCTATAAAAGCAGCAGAGATATTTATTCCCCATTTCTGTTTCCAATATTAGCAATTGGATCATGTCGTTTTGCTTAATACTCTTGACTAGATATGGCGAACTCATGGTATTTTTACTCTACGTTACTTTACTCTGAAAACACTACCCTGGCTATTGTCCAGTGTGTATCTTTAAAAAGAAAGGTTAAATATTTTTAACTGTTTTAGATTGCTAAATAATTGAGACGACTAATTCCAGAAACAAACACAAAAGAAGAGAGGCATATAGGTTGCGTGCCTGCCAGACAAGCAGTTTATGTTTCCGTTTTCGCAAGTTATTTCAGTGACAAGTCAAGTTTATGTATAGGAAAACAAGGAGAGATGAAGGAAAAGAGCTAGAAATATTTCCATGGCTGGAGGGGGGCAATATTAATTTCTGATTTATGAAAAGCAGATAGGCTGCAAAACACAGAGAGGCTAATATGGTTTGTTTCTACAACTAAGGAGTGTCTGTAGAGGTTAAGGGTGGTATTTCCTCTGCACTGTCGCTGCATGCATGCTCAGCATGAGCAGCTGCAGCAAAGTGACTGACAACGCGAGCCATCGTTTGAAGCATGGCCTCCATGCAATCTAGCGAATTTTAATTAATAAACGTATGTATGATTGGCAGCTACATAAATAAACTGATTTGATTGAAATTATGGGCTAGCTGATACATGATAGAAACCACTTTAAATATTCTATTTCAAACATAAAACATTTAATTTTGCTGTCTGTAATTCATGTTTTTGCCATCACATCTTCTGCAATTAGTTTAAGTTTTGCACAAAAAGCTCATTTAAATTGTGTGAGTGAATTAAAAGATCAAATAAAAGGAAAGCTTTGACCTCAAGGATGAAATATGAAAAGATAATTTTACCTTTTAAAGAAAGTTTGCCAATTCTTTGACTTCAAGGATGAAATTATATTTTTACTTTTGAAAATCAGAGTATGTTTTTTTGCTTCAGGGAACCATATAATTAGTTTATTTCTTAGAAGGATGTTTAGGTACTAAAGAAAAAAAAAACTGCAGTGTTTTCATTTTGTTTCCCAGTTATGCAGCACCATAAATTAAAATCAAAATAAACACAATTCAGTTTGAAAAAAAAAAAGGAAAAGATCAGAAATGTTGTGTGTTTTATAGTTTTTTGCACCTGGGAGCACAGCTAAGTTATCCCACATGACACAAAGTGATATTGAACCACAGGCTGGACGCTTTACCATCCTCGTCGACGGTGAGATCCACAACCTCCCCAGGGTTCTGCCGCAGCGGCTGGATGACCGTGGAGAGTCGGTGACGTCCACGTGGCTCCTGGAGCCGATTCTGGGCACAACTACTGCCCCAGATCCTGCTAAGACCCCCGACCGAGCGTGACCTGCAGACAAATGCACATCAATCCACGGCGGTGAGAGGAAACCACGGCGTGAAACGTCAAGCAATCACTGCAAACAACAAACAACGGAAAAGAAATAAAAGTATGCAAACAAGTGAAGGGATTTAGACGAGGATAAAATAAAAACTAATGAAACACAGAAATGAACAAATAATACCTTAAAGTAATAATAAATGTTCAAATAAATTATAGTTTGGAGCTAATCCAGTAGCCAGTGTGAGAGCCCACAATGCCATCCGATCTTTCCCTTTATTCCCTCGACGCTGTTAATTTTTCTGCATACCCCTCAAATGTCAACTGTCTCAGCTCCTCTTTCTCTCGCCCCATTCTTCCCTTTCTTTTAATTTTCCCCCTCAGAGGCTCCTGCTGCTCTTCTCCTAGGCCTCAGAGATGGGAGTGAGAGGCAAGGGAGCAGCCACAGCTCCCTCTGGCACGGTAAAAGCCAGGCGAACAGAGGGAGGAACGACCCCGAGAGACAATAAGCGGTGTGGGAGTGCCACAAAGCCAACTGCCATGGAGATGTTGAGGCAGGGGACTTTAATAGTGCCAAAGGAGAGATACTGGAAAATATACAGCAAGGATAGATAAAGAGTGGATATGCAATGTTTAAAGGCCACGTTATATGATGAAATGGATTCCCCAGCTTACAGAAGGGAAAAGCCATATGTTTGTCTTAGTGATGCTCCAATCAGGAACATTTATTAATCAAAGGTGATCAAAACTATCCAGTTCTGTGTCTCCTTGTGGGCAATGACTGTATAATCTAATAAATGCATTATAACTAATATGCAATGATGCAATTTTTCAATTACAATCAAATGAAGGTTAATGCCAGGTGTTGTGATTCGTAAATAACGAAAATCTCCCGTTTTATTGTTCCTTTACCTTCAGGTTGAAAACCACGTTTATTCAAGAACATGCATCTCATGGTTTCTTTTTAGGTTCAATTGAAACAGTTTACGATATTCGCATGTTCATACCTAAATTTAGCTCAGCTGCTGATGCTGTTCATGAAGCAGCTGTTCTTGACTTTACAAACTCATAATAATGATTTTAACTAATTTGCGGTCGACCTTTTGTCGGTTCAAACTTTCAACTTCAAAATTCACATGAAAAGTGAAATTAGCTCCCAGAGACTTCAAATGATGTGGCTACTAAAAATAACAGCTGATGTTAGATGTCTGTATAAACAATGTAATGC
The DNA here is from genome assembly GCA_032876305.1 of Orestias chungarensis. Classification (NCBI taxonomy): domain Eukaryota; kingdom Metazoa; phylum Chordata; class Actinopteri; order Cyprinodontiformes; family Cyprinodontidae; genus Orestias; species Orestias chungarensis. The sequence continues at coordinate 2,142,169 of JAVLVB010000768.1, read as the reverse complement.
TATAGATTACAAAAACAAATAAGATTTTTTTTTCGTCTTGCAAATAAATACATCGTAAAGCACCTGCGATGCAGGAAATGCTTTTACTCGTGCTTTTTACAATAAGGGGAATTTCCCGTTTGCTCACATTATTCATTTCCTTTTACATACATAATCAAAGAGCTTATGAAGAGGAACTTGAACTACTTTAAAAAAATACAAACAGAAACGCATAACCAGGATGCAAATTGAGATACAATCAGAATCTTGCATCTCTCAACCAAAACCAGAAGTAAAGCTGGAATGCAGAGATTAAGAGAGATTAAGGAGATGTGTTAATGTGTCTGTTTAAGTGTGTATGATAGTGTGGGTCTAATTGGGCTGCCTTGTCTGCTTTAGGTTGACCCAAAGGACCAAGACTTGACACCAGGGAAGGGTTGCTAATGAACCAGATCTGGGATTATTTTGTAAATATCTGTTTACCACCGGAAACCTCTGGAGATACGGGGTGCCAGCAGAGAGGAAAACACCGCCTTATAAATATCATCACTATGGGAATGGCAGGGCTGAGGCTGTGCCAAGCCAAAGCGACGTGAGGCAACTTCCCCAGGGATAAGAGGGAAGCGACAGGCACTGTGTATGAGGAGTAAACCGCTCGGGCGGATGCTGGTGACACCTAAGGTTGGGAGTTTGGGAGTAAAACAGGGAGGGAGGGCAGGAATATCATGTAAACAATTTATGGCACAAAGCTACACAGAGGGGAAAAAAGCTTCAACTTTATCATAGTTTAAGATTTCTTACACTTTCTGGATACTTTAGAAAACAACTATAGTACAACATTTACATACATAAACAAGGTCAGCATGAGCTGAGATTATTAGTCGATTTAGACGTATAAATAACTCTCGTATCTATTGGGTCTGGGTACTTGACCCTCTTATTACCGGCTACTGCAGACCATTAAAAATACTGGTAAAATTTAGCTAAAACAGCTAAAAAAAAAATTAAAATACTTCTACATACTATTTCATGAACTATTTAGATGTCGGATCATCTGAACAAACAAATAAAGATTCATTTTGAACCGATTACATTGACAATGTGTCGAGAGAACCGCTGACAATGGCATGTTCCACTTGATAAATGTAGCACAATTATCATAATGTAATGTTTTAAAACAGAAGTATGAAATCCCAGCAAGGATAAAGATACTGTAACACAAGTTAGCACAGACAGAACAGACAAAAAAAAAAAGCATGCACCCACATAAACTGCAGATGAATACACATCAGCAAACGGGGCCAACGTCACCATGAACAAAGATTTCATTGCTCATTCTCTCTGCCTTTTGATTCTCCGCCCTCCTGCTCCACTAGTGACCATCCCCCCACCCAAACACATTGTTAGGTTATCTGGGGAGAGAGGAGATCTTAAAAGTGACCGGAATGAAGGAAAGTCAGGATCAGTCAAGCTCGGGGTAATAACTTCTATGACGAAATACGGCTGGAGACGGGGAAAAAATGGAAACAGGGATGTCGTTACAGAGGTGGGGGTGGGGAGTGACAGATGTTAGTACAGAAGAGTCGAGTACTGAAGCAGATATTCACATAAGAACGAGGGGAAATGAAGGAGACGTTTTTGTTTGCTGTATTCCATCAGCAGCTTAACATTTCAGCAAAGTTAACAAGCTAGAATCATTTTTGCTAACCTAGTTTTTACTTTCCGTCCTGCAAGTTACAATCCAAACATGATCCCGTCTTAATTATTGAACATCTTATCTTTTAACCCTCCTTCAATGTTAAAAGATACCGTTCAACCTACCCTTATCGTCACTTTCACATCAGGACTTCTGATAAACTCCCACACGCAGGATTTCCTTATAAGATCGTAAAACCTCAAAATGCGTACCGTGATTTCTAATGTGCACAAAAAAAAATGACCACTATCAAAAACAAACAGGGGGTGACACAATTAAAGGATTAAATCGATTAATAAAAACGATTAAAGAAATTTACTCAGAGGATTCATTTTACTACAAACTGCAGCGATCGGGAACGCCGCGGACGACTTGGACGATGGGGTTGGTGGGTGTTTCTTTGCCGGAGACCAGGTACGCCATAGTTGGAGTTGTTAATATTTATCCGAGACACTCATCAGCCCAACAGGCTAAAAATGCTACGGTTCCAATGCCACGATTTTCCAACTTGTATGTTTGTGCTGAAAAATGTAAATTAAAAATGCACTGCAAATGCATTTTTCAGAATTAAAATATTTTCTTTTTTTAAGGAAATGGTTGTGCATTAAATTTGCCATTCTTTGTTTTACAGGGCTTTTAAAATTGCAAAATAAACTTTTTTTTAATTTATTTTTTTAATCAAAAACTATTTTACTGAGGCTATTTTACTAACAGGTTATCTCTTGTCTGATTATTTGAAGAAATATTCGCTACATTAATGGATTAGTAAATAATTTGAAAGCTCCAGCCCTAAAAGCCCTAAAAACAAGGAGAAGGGAGAGGATCTGGGAATGTCTTCACCCTCAAAACCAAAAAAGTTTACATCTGTAACCAAGAAAAGAGCATGAGACTGTAGATTCATCAATGAGACTATAAAGTATTACGAGCAATGTTTTGGTGGATTTACCTAAGTTAGATGAACCACACCGCCAAATTTATATGATTTTTACTTCTTATGTTTTATTTATTTGAGCTTCTTGCACCAAAATGATTTTTACTTAAAAGCAGTCATACTTTCTCAGGCTGAGGTTTTAATATTTGTTTTTTTAATTCATGTTTTTTTTTTATTCTTGACCAAACATGCACTCTGTAAATCCACAGTAAACGTTTGGTTTGCAATGTGCTTCCATCATCTTTATGCTGAATGAACCATTAAGGATAGCTTCATACAGAGATTGAACGTAAGAAAAGCATTTCTGCAAGAAAACATTAGGTTGTTGGTCGCAGCTGCAAAAAATATATATATATTTATCATGTAAAACAAAATAAAAATAAACAATTTAAAGCAACGCATTTATTTTTGCAGAGCAGCCAAATGAGGTGCTGCTTTATAAGAATAAGTTCATCTTTTGAAAGATAGATTTGGAGAAGGAGTGCGGAAACAAAAGTCTCTTTATTATCAATTTTCCAATTAAAAACAGAAGTTGATGCTTCCTTTTCGCTACCAACAAGGGAAGAAGAACCCACCTTAACATACAAATTATAAAGGCGTTATTATTTCAAAGCTGTAGACAGCCAATCAGATGATCTCAACCAAACACCATTCAGAACCGATACTCCTCGGTTAACATTAAGACAAGTCACGCCAAAGTTAGAGAAGCTTCAAGAGCTAAAACGACCCAAAGTAAATAAAACTAGTGATTCATTGAACTGGAGGGAGTTCAAACACTGCGTTACGTTTAATAAAAGCCGAGATAATCGAATAAAGCTAATTGATTTAATACATTTAGGCTAAAGATTCCTATTCAAGCTTTATAATGATCAAAAAAACCCCAAAAAAAAACACCAAACAGTTCGGCGCCTACCTGAATCCATCTCCGACGGTGACGATCTCCACTTCGCTGTCTGTTGAGGTGACGTTGATCTCCTCGCTAGCAGGAACAGCAGCGGCAGGAGCTGGAGACGCCTCTATCACCACCACGTCCTCATCCAGCGCACCTAAAAACACCAGCACACATAATGCATCAGACACACACACGATGCGAACATGTCACCTGTGAGCGTCAGAAAGAGTCTAAAGATGCTGGGAAATAGTTTCACCTACACGTGCAAGCGGAGTCATCCATGATCAAATCTACAAACAATAAAGCGAAGGATGTGTCTTAAACTATATTCTCGTTTATGGATATAATACTATATAAAACAGTAACAAAGCATAGTAATTTTATAAGGTTATTAAAATATCTTGATCTAAAGTTTACACTGGTGATCAAATGAAGGTTTGGAGAAAACCAGCGAAACTCAAGAGCAACCTTAAATGAATGGGATTGAACGTGTGGTTTTGTTACTGTAAGGTGCATCGTCAAGACACACGAGTCGTTGTTTTCACACAAGGATTAATCACCGTTTAGGCAACAATATCAGTAAATATTGAATGACAACAGATACCCGTTTTCTCCCAACCTCTCTTTCAAATATGTGCCTCCTACGGCATGTGACCGTAAGCCGTAAGATATTTCAGATACTATTACTGCAATTATGATCTTCGTAATACATTGTGCAGCCCTACAGGTCCAAGCAGCAACCCTGCTGAGAACAACTGGAAAAGTTAAACCAACCTGCTTAGAGCGGATTTGACTTGGGCAAAAAATAAGACGACCACCCCATTTTTTTTATTTTTTATCACACATACAATTTGAAATTTAACATCCAGTTTCTGAGACGTCACTGGTTTCGGTACACACTGTAACAGCAAATCGAAATAAATCTTTGCATAAACTAAACACAAATTACATTAAACAAATAACCAAATCATAGTGATTTAAAAACTCTATTTGCAGTTTAGGATGCAACATATATATTATTCACATACAGACTGAGGGGCCACACGTATCGTCTCCTGCAGGGTTTTAAAGACTATTTGTATCATTGTTTAAAGTATTTCTTTTGTTCGTTGCTAACTCTGACTCCAATCTTGTAGTCTCGGTTGTTTCCATGTATGTTTAATTTATACCTTCTCAGTGTTTGGAGTTATTGAACCAAATATCGTGCTCTCTTATTTGCAGAAAACCGTGACGGCGTGGTCGCACCAGTTGCCGATCCGAGTTCCCACAGTTGCGGGGCCTGTTTCTAATAATTGTCACAATACCTCTGTGTAAGTGAGAGCTGCTGACTCACATGCTGGATGTGTGAGTCAAACTCCTGTAACAAGATTCAGCTTTTTTGTGTGTGTGTGTGTGTGTGTGTGTGTGTGTGTGTGTGTGTGTGTGTGTGTGTGTGTGTGTGTGTGTGTGTGTG
>JAVLVB010000768.1:2092344-2127221 GCA_032876305.1 Orestias chungarensis | reverse complement strand
CACACACACACACACACACACACACACACACACACACACACACACACACACACACACACACACACACACACACACACACACACACACTATATTTGTACTGTATGTAATGCATAGAATAATCAACAGCTATATCTGATTTATTCTTAAATTACAGTGTGCGGGAGTCTCAATAAATCTGTGAAAACCCGGTAAATCAATCTTGTGGTACGCCTGCAAGACAAGGCACAGGTAAAAATAAACCCTTCACACCCGAGATGCAGCAATGTTTGTACCTGACATTTAAGACATCATTGACTATATAGTTTCACTAAATATAATGCATGTAATAATTAACAGTTATATTTGACTCATTCTTAAGTTACAATGGGCGGGAGACTCAAATCTGTGCGAACCCAGTAAATTAATCTTGTGGTACGCCTGCAAGACAAGGCGCAGGTAATGTAACCCTTTCACCCACCTGTCTGTACCTGCCGCTAGAAACATGGCGGCGATTTCTAAATGTTTTTAAAGTCCGTTTGAAACATTCATCATAATGTTAAAACTGTTTATAACACTCGCTAACATTGAATATGATTCACTCGGACAACATTAGCCGTTTTAAACAACTACTGACCTGTTAAACAGAGGTAGGTTTTAGCACTCAAGACACATCATGCTGCGGTTGTCATCCAGCCTACGTTTGAAAGGTGGGCTGAAGTGCACCCCTATAAAATAACTGTGTCAAACATTTAGTGCTGCACAAACTCACATTCTTCCATATAATGTATTAAATAAAGAAATAACTTAAATTACTTTTAATACAAAGTTTGGTGTGTATATACATATATATATACATATATATATATATATATATATACAGTATTCCTATTTAACACAGCAGCAGACTGGCTGAGGTAACTTGAGGTCCGTGACACACCTGTGTTCTGTTACTATGGTAATTAATGATCATGCAGCTGCTGCATGTGTAACTGTCACTCACTATCATGTGTCAGTTAGGCCAGCTTTTTATTATGAATTTACCCTTCCAAACAAACCCTTCCCATTTGAAAACCGTAATAGGTATCGATAAAATTCCAAAAGCGTGAGCTTTGAGAATCTTTCATCTACGGCTGTGCCACAGCTCAGATCTCCAACTACTTCAGAGCCTGAGTTAAGCATCATCTGCAACAAAAAATAAATTCCAGATCCAAATACATGCAACTCTATGGGGAAGCTGGCCATTTTTGCTCCGACTTATTTTGCTCTGGGATGTTTTTCTAAAGAACGGTCTGCTCTAGAAAGTTCTGAAGACATTCTACCGTAGGACACACACGGTTATATAAAATACGTGAAAATCAGACTAGAAGTACCAAAAATGTAGTCATGAGGGTGAGTTAAACACAAAGTAAGTGTCTTTAAAAAAAAGATCTTCCACACTCTAACTGATGATGTCTTGACTTAAGATTTAGTGAAGATTTGGTGATCTTTGTGAAACGTTGGGTCGCTTAGAGTAGTGTTTTTCAACCACTGTGCTACGGCACACTAGGGTGATCATTAGGTGTGCCGTGGAAATTATCTTGGTGAAATTGCATATTTGTTGAGGAGCTTCATGTGTGTCTTTCTTTAATTCCTGCCAGGATATCACCTCTGTGTTCATCCAAAAATGCACAAGTTTCACACTAAGTGAGTAAAATATACAGATATTGACATTTTGTACATTTTGTAAAACAATAAAGTTTTCTACAACCTCTTTTAATTTAGTTCAGGTGTATTTTTGAAGTGGACATGTTAAGTGCAATTTGAAATAAGAGATACAAAATATGATAGAAAATACATTTTGGTGTTTATTTGATTCATATTCAAGACACTTTGATAAGAAATACTGTATATTTAATATATGCGACTATAGAGTATCATTTGTTTACATTTTTGGTTCGACATGTGCCTCGGGATTCTTTCAATGATATCAATGTACCTTGGGTCAAAAAAGGTTGAAAAACTGAGATGGTGAAACAGTAAATGCTCAAAAATGTGTGATTTTTAGGATATCTTTTTTCGCAACTCCATCCAGTCCTTGGGTATATCTCGGACGTAGTTTTTCCCAAATTACTTTGCAACCAATTCTCATCTGTAAAAGAAAAGTAATAGCACACCTCCCGGGATCGTTGCACACGTTTTGATATATTGTTTTTGTGGGTGCATGCTATGGTTCGGGCCGCATTAATTCTGATAGAAATTTCAAGGAGAATAATAATAGATGCCTGCATTGCATTGCAATGGAGTCAAAATGCACTGGCTCCTATGCTATGCATTGTGCAGGCACCAGTAAACCCCCAAATGCTATAGCTTAAAAGAAACAATATTTTGTCTCACTAAGTGTTGAGCGTATACTTAAATAAAAAATAATAATTCAGGGAGTCTACGGGAGTGTTTAATTTGTAAAACAAAATAAATTAATATAATAGCCTATACAATTGACAGATTATCAAATAAATAAATAAATAAATGTATCTCTGGTCAATCTAATTTTGTTAGACCTTATTATAATCCTTGTATTGATAGTTTAGTAATTAAATGGATGTAAAACCAGTGTTTTGGCCACAGAGACTCTTTTAAGTTCAAAATCAGTTCAAATTTCAACTGAAGACAGTCTTTGTATCAGTTTTCTACATTGCTGTGATTTGTTATAATTTTTAAGATTCCTAATTTTGATGTCCAGTACTTGTTTTAATACTGTTGCACACACACACACACAAGCTCTGGCGTATTTATAGAGGCTTTAGCTTTGACTTAACTGTATTGATAGTTTCCCTGTGTTAGTGAATCTAATGGCCATTTAACTAGGATCACCTCATGTGTTCCCTTGTTATTCTGTATTTAAAAAAATACAGAATATGTATTCATTTTTTATGTTGAATTAATTAAATAATAGTTTTTCAGCAACAATATGTTAATTCCTTGCAACACATTCGAGAAACCTAAAAGAACTGAACTAATTTTCACCCAGTGGCTTTCAGTACCACCTCTGGCCGTAGGTGGCACTGCGTCGTTTAGACAAGCGCTGAACAAAGACAACGAAGAAGAAACAGTCTCTCTAATGTGGAGGTAAAATGGCGTCGGGTGCCATTTCAACGGATTCAAAGAGAATATCCGAATTAAGGGTTGTGGACCTTAAATCCGAGCTCAAACGAAGGAGCTTGGACACCTTTGGTGTAAAAAATGTTCTGCTCTCGAGACTAAGACAGGTAAACGAACAAATCCGTTGTTTTGCAGAAAATGTTAAAAGATTACGGAACGCGATGCAGAAAGGCTAAAGCTAACCCTAGCTAATATGACGGTATTCCAGCTCACCTGAAGTTGCTAAATGGTATTTTGTACTGTTTAAACGTTAGATTGTGGTGCTCTTCTTTCCAAAAAACGAAGCCTCTAGTGGTTAATAATCTAGTTTTGGTTCAATCTTTAGCGGGAACCGCATCGACGTGATGTTGCCTTAAAAATAGTGACATTAACGACTGCTAGTTCCCGACTAGCTGTGTTGGAGGACATTATACAGCAATTCTCTCTGGAGCCTGTTTAGGTTTTTAGTGTTTAGGTCACCGAGAGGATGCTGCTAATAACACGTGATTAGCTGCAACTGCTGAAATGCAGCCATCCTCCTCAGATAGTTTGCTTCCTTACATGTGGATTCAGATCCTGGCTGAGGTCTCCCCGTGCAGTTGTGGGTTCTCTCCGGGTACGTCAGTTTCCGCCCAAAATCTTAAAAAAGTTTTAGATTAATTGGTATAAGTGTCCATCAGGAGGTAGTCTTCTGTTTTTGTGTGTTTTATTCAGTTTCTGTCTGTTTCACTGTGATGAATTGGACTGCAACTGTCTATGAATAACAAGATATGGAAGTTTGATTATTTCATTTCTCACATCTGTAGCCACCACCTCAGGATTAATATTTGAGATATACCAATATGTTGTATAGTATTTTCTTAATCTCACATTGGTTGGGTCTTTTTTTAAAATCTAATTATATCTCTTTAAGGCTATTGAAGATGAAGGTGGTGACCCAGAGTACATTCAGACCCCTCAGTTGACCGATGTGTCCTCGAAGATAAGCGGGAGAGCTAAAGGTAATGCTGGTCAAGTATTCATTTTATCCTTTCATCTGACTGAGTGTTCCTTGTACTAACTTGCCTACTAATCTTTCAGGGAAGAAGTCTGATTCTGACTTGGAAAACACAGCAGAAGAAGAAACCTCTTCCAAGGTGAGCGTACCATGCCCGTATAATTTACCATTGGGAGTGTGACAAACAAGGCGTCAAAAAATTGGATATTTCCCCACTGCAGTCCTTTTCTCCTCGTTGGCCAATTTTACCATCAGTTCAGAAATTCTGATTACTTTAAACCAATATGATTGGTATGTATATTTAAATATCCTATCTAAATCTATGTTGTACATTTATTCACGTAAACATAATACCAGACTTGTCATTGTGGTCCCAATCCCTTATTGGGTAAATCAAGATGTACATAAAGCAGATAAAGATCCCTAATCAAACCAGAATAACTTGGGGACCTTCTACTTGCTCGTAAAATTCAATGGGGCCACATAATTACCCCCTTACATTTTTAATGAGCAGATCAGTAGTTATTGACTAGGCAGAGTTTTGCACCCCATTGGTGTGATATAAAGTTACAGCTACCAAGAAAGATGTATTTAACAATAAATGTGCTACAGAGGATACATTTTTGGGTACAGAGTGGATTTTAGTGTCCACAACAAAAATGGTGATCTATTCTGTTGTCATGTGTTTAGGTTTATAGACTTTCCTTGGCTAGAGTGACTCAGGAGTAAGGAGTTTATTTTTGTCAATAATGATGAGTTGCCAGGTTGACCTGTTGCTGTGTTCTTGAGCAAGGCATTTCGCCTGCCTCATCAGACGGCTAAATGGCGTGGAGCCCTCTGGAGTGAATACAGTGCTAAACAAGTAAAGGCTATTTACCATTTTACTTTCAAAAAACAAAATTTGCGGTAAGTGAAATCTCTGCTTCAGCCTTAACGATAAATGTGAATTTAAAGCAGTTAATGCAAGAACAGAGAAAGGATTCTTTTATTAAAACAAGACCCCAAGTCACGAGTTATAGGAGACAAACAGAGTCCGGGCTAAAGATAAATCATCCCTCCCTGTTTTACTAAGCTAAACTTGTATGGCAAATAAAATGTCCAAAATGGTTCTGAATAATAGAAGTTCTGTTGCTGGAGTGGCCTCCTCAGCACCGACAGAGGCCTGTATCTTTAAAGTCTGCTTATAATCACATAATGGCTTCGCCAGCTCACTCTTTGTTGCTTGCTAATCTGACACACGCATATAATTGTCATCATTTGTTTAGAAAGGGAAATGATGTTTAACACAGCCTGAGTTTAATCTGTATTTCTATTCTATGTGGGCGGGGGACTTGCTTGTCTCTTTTTTTGGAGTCTAACGTTTGATGCAGAACGTTGTCGGCACGTTTCTGTAAAATGGGTATGATTAGATGAGACTGTTTTATAGTTTTTTGGTCTCATGACATTTTCTGCAGACACTCACTACGGAGAAAAGAGTAGACTAGAGAATTGCAATGAAATCATTAGCTTATAGTGAGTTTATACCAAACGATACCAACGATTACTATAGATCGTTCTCTGCAGCCAGGTCTATTAGACTAGATCTGCAAAATTATACAATGGAAGTGTCAAAATGACCAGCAACCTTGCTTTGCAGAAAAAGGTGCCTTGTGTAGATTAAAGACTAAACTCACTGATTTGCCAAACTAGGCTGGATTTGCTCTAATATATTCCAGCAATCACTCCTACTGCTGCTAGAAAAGTGATGTGTGTGTAAATAAACTGCCCCATTTATAATTTAGCTTCTCTCCTATATGATGCGGAATAATAACTTGTGGTAAAATTGATGGTATGTCTTAGAGCCCTTTTTCCGGATCATGATTTCAGAAACGGCTGTTTCTGATTTAAAGTTTATGTAGATGTAAAAAAAATTAACAAATAGATTTTTAAATATGTGGAAAACTAGTCTAATCTCATGTGTTTGTTTCTAGGAAGTTGAAGAGGATGAATCAGAAAAGGGTATGTATGCTAGTATACAGCAAGCTTTTGTGGTGCTAAAACCTCTGTTAAATCTTACACCTTTAATCAGATATCTTATGTTCTAGCCACGTTGCATTGTCCTGTGGGGGGAATATATCTTTTTAGGTCATTTGGAAGAGTCAATCGTCTGGTTTCTGTAGCACATATGATTCATCCAATCCCGTTTGCCATAAAGTTTACCCATTCAGTTCAGTTGATCATTTGCTGGTATGAGAGGTTTTCGAAGGTAATGAACATCGAAGTTTCTCTAGGACATATTTAATGTCTCATCAGATGGAAAACAAAGTCCTCTCAAGTTCCCACCCTACCCTTCTAGCAGCAACTGACATGATTGGATAGCTCTGCGATGAATGTTAATCTCGCCCGATGGCTTTGTACAGGTGTTATTTAGCGAAACGGGGATTAAATGAAGGAGCTTGCAATTCAGCTAAACTCAAGAACAGCAGCGTTCATTGTAACGCAGGAGCCTTGCGTCCGAAGGGAGTATCGCATGAGAAAGTGTTTCTGGCCAGCTCCTGTCGCTTCAACTTTGCCATGCACGGGAAGACACCCTGGAGATCATTGGGTTTTAAGTGAGACTGGCATGGACGGACTGCCACACTCAGATGGGCTTTTTGTGCGTTGTTGATTGGACGCCTTGCAGCAAGCACCATGTGACGACTAGGCCCTTTTTGTATGGGACCCTTACATTTATTAAGAAAAACTGGAGTCATTCCTGAACCCTAGATGAGCTTTCATGGACTGAACTTTGACGCCTATTGGAGGAAAGAACTCCTGACCTCTTAACTCTTCATCTGGACTTGGTGAAAGTATTTCCACCTTGCGACCCGCAGCACTGTTTAGGAAGTTCCACCTCCACCCTGAGAGATGACTGCAGCCCAAGATGAACCGAGCCCCGACTCATCCCATGTTTTCAGTGAAGATTGTGTGTGTTGTCTCCCTGTGGTTTCTGCGCCTTCGATGACCATTAACCCTGAATGTGCTTTATATTCTACTTTTGTAGGTCAAGAAACCTGCAACATGTCAATGTTAAGATGTCTGTTTGCCCTGTTTATCCTTATTAAATCCCTCAGATGTAACTGATACCGATGAAGGTAGTCGTGAAATTTCAAAGCCTCCGCCCTGTGAGGACAGCCTCCCTCACTCTGAAGCTGAACCAGATTCTGAAACCGTGGCGGCTGAGGCTGACTCAGAGCCTGATCCGGAGGTAGAAGCAGAGGCCGACGAGGACCCAGAGGCAGAGAACGAAGAAGCCGAGGGTGACGCTGAAACCATGAGCTCCTCTAGAGAAGCGGAAGACGATCACCTGTCCGTCTCAATCCAAAACGAAGACGCCCTCACCCTGGATGTTGATGGTGACGACCTCCTGGAAACAGGTAAACATGTGAAACTTCCAGATCCAGAGGCCGACAAGGGTATTGAGACCTTTGCTGAGATGGGTCAAGATGATGACATGAAGGATGAAGACGGGGAGGAAGATGGTAAAGATGACGGTGATCTCACAAAGAAAGACACCGCGGCAAAGGCGGAATCCGAAGATAACGATACGGATTCTGGGAAGAAAGGCCCGTCCGCTTCTGGGGCCTCGGGTCAAGCAAAGAGGTTTGTCTTTCTATGTCAGTTCTTTGATACTCCTACCAAGTCCACCCCACTAAGAACGCAGCATTCTGGGTAGCCTCAAGAGAATTTTTATTTTTATTTTTGCCATAAGGGGAAGTATTCACTGATGTACCTTACCCTGCAGTTTGGTGCTTTGGTTTATTTCTCTCAAGTTGATTAACATGAAATTTACCCTGGAGACAAGAAAACAACCCTTATTTTGTTACTTTGCCCTTTCGTGAAGATGTTAAACCTTTTACAAGGCAGTGTAAAAACAGAATTAGACACCATGATGATTTAAAAAAAAAAAAAGTTTTTTTTCCAATGACTGCGGCTGACCAGACCGCTGAAGATTTCCATGACCCAGGGATTAAAAATTGGCTGACCATGTGATCCACCACGCCACTGGAAAAAGATGAAGCTTGTGAGAAAATGGCTCAGATCCACATCTTGCCTAGAGGATGTTTTTTTATTTTTTTTTTATTTTTTCCCCCCCGTTTGTGTTGGGGTTGTGTTTTTTTCCCTCAAAGCTGAAAAGCTGCTGTTTAATCTGTTGGAAGATTATCTTTTTTTATTTTTTTTTTTTTTATTTTTTTTTTTGTAATGCTTGTATTTACCTTTGTAACCTTATTTGCTGTTTGGTTTTGTAACATTCCTGTTCCAGCTCTTCAAGAGAAAGCGAGGAAAAAGCAGCCAAGGATGAAAAGGGTAAAGTATCTAAATGTTAAATTTTTTTTATAATTGCAAGTAATTCTAAAAATCTTTATTTATTTATTTTATCAACAGCTGTCAGCAGCAGCTCTTCTCGTAACATATGGGTGAGCGGTCTTTCTTCAAACACCAAAGCAGCAGATTTAAAGAACATCTTTGGGAAATATGGGAAGGTAAGTCTTCCTGGAACCGTTTGGTAAAGTCTGCGCCAACTTTGTGTTTATGCACACCTGAATTAAGATGTGAAGTGTAACACTTCACCTCGTTTTTTGATCATCTTTGCAGGATCTGTTTAGAAAATCTAGAGCCATAAATTCCTGCTGTCTTTGGATCACCTCAGCTTTTCTGTAGGATTTAGCTCTGGAGACTTATTGCCATGGATAAATGATGACTTTGTCATTTTATTAGGGGAGTTGTTTAAAGTGTTGTCATTTTAAAGTATAAGGCCCACATTTTTCAAGCTTGCAAGCTGCTTTAAAAGATGACAGTCCTAAGGGATCTATCACACTCACCACCACTACAAAAAACAACAAAAAATGCAAACAGTCTATTTTTGTATTTAAGTAATTTGTATTGTATATGTTGTCCTTTAAGGATGAAGTATAATTTAAATTTCATCTATAACACATTTATTTTAGCTTGCATAACTGTATTAGCCCACTGTGGAATATGTGTGGCTCTCCCCAAGCACAAGGTGACGCGAAGAAGAATAAATGCATATATTTGTAGATTTCAGGAGCGTCCGGTGATACCCTAGCCTCTAGCTGCACCTCTGCTAAGAGGTGCAGCTACATGACCCCATAGTTTGCTAAGGCGGCTAACGCAAAGCTAACATAGAGTTAGCGTGTGTTTGCTTGATTAAATGTGCATCAGTTTGCTGAATCAAAAGACAAACGGTAGGATGGATTTGATCGACATGCACTCCTCTCGCAATCGACGCATTGGACAGGCCTTTTTTTATTAACAAGCAGTTGCCATATTCATATAAATGTTTTAACACTTTGTGCGTGTCTGTATACTTTAAAAAGAAAAATACCTGAAATGTCTTCTAAACAATTCCTTAAAAATATTTTCAACAGGTTTTGAGTGCTAAGGTGGTAACGAACGCCCGTAGTCCGGGCTCAAAATGTTACGGTTTGGTGACGATGTCTTCCGGTACGGAAGTGACGCGCTGCATCTCCCACCTCAACTGTACGGAGCTCCATGGACAGGAGATATACGTTGAAAGGGTAGGCAAGGAAGATGAAGATAATTGTTGAAACGTCTCAGCCCCTCAAATATGCTCTCTTGTTAATGGGTTGTAAACCCTACTTGTGTTCTTATATCATTGTTTTTATCTTTAAAGGCCAAAAATGATCCATTCAAAAAGGACGTGTCAAAGAAAGAAGGGGAGGAAAAAGCAGGATTCAGCAAATCTAATAAGAACAGTTTCACTGGGACTAAACAGACGAACAAGTGAGTGATTAACTCTAGTGTTTTTTTTATGTATGAAAATATTATGGATCTAAAAAATTTTTGTTAAATTTAAACGAACGTTTAGAGCACAACCAGGTAACAAAAAAGAGGAGAAGAAGTCTGATAAGCCCTCAGAGAAAGACAAGGATGGATCCAAAAAAAAGGAGGCAAAGAGTGGGAAATCTGAGGGAGGCTCGTCGAGCTCTGATCAAGAATCTTCAAAGAAAGACGACAGGAAGCGTGGCCGTGAGTTCTCTGGTTTTATGATTTTACATTACGTGACGTGTCTGCTTTGTCTGATTACCCCTGTTTTTTTTTAGAAACAAAAAGCGCTGGCAGGTCATCAGATGAAGATGATCCTAAAGGAGAAGGAAGTTTTGAAAAAAGACCTTTTAGAACTGGAAGATATTTTAATAAAGTAAGATTTGAGGGATTTTTATGGTTTGCATTGCAAACTAATCTTTTTAAAGTGCAAAGAGAATTTTGACAATTTTTTTGTTTTGTTATTTCAGCCATTCATGAACCCACACTTTGATAGGCGTCCAAAGTGGTTGATTCCTCCAGAAGAGGTTAAACTTTTCTTCTGAACATACTACCAATAACCTTTTTAATTGATGTTTGTTTATTTAACCTGAATCTTCACATTTAAATCTGTTCTTCAGGTACAAATGCTTAGAGAGAAGCGGCAAGCCTTCCACAACAAAGGGGGAGATGTAGTCATCCTGCCTTTCGACAAGTTTAAGGAGCAAAAAGAGCAGAGGATGCGTGAACAAATGGAGCGCTTCCAGAGAGCTGCTGAGCTGCGCAGGTATCGGCAAATCAACGGCTTGCATGCCGCACATCTCAAATGGACTTAGTAAAAAAATAAAAACCTGAATCCTGAGATTAACATTTATTTCTTTATTGTGGAGGCGCCGTGAAATTGCTGAACAAGAGCGTCGGGAACGTGAGCGAGTCCGTCTGATGCGTGAGAGAGAAGAACGGGAAATTTTGCTCCGGGAGCGTCAGAGACTGGAAATGGAGAGACAAAAGCTAGAAAGAGAGCGCCTGGAGAGAGAGCGGCTCGAGAGGGAGAGGATTCGCATAGAGCAGGTAACATAAGCATGCATCAACTCGCCAGCTTCAGGGCGCCGAGCAGAGTGCAAGAACATATTGTGCAACGGTTTTAACAATGGGAATCAATGATGTCTCACACAATGATATTCAGTGGTTTAGATTTTAAAGATGTCTTAACATTTAGATACCTTTCATTTAGATGGTTTAGATTCTACTGCTATTGAACTTTGAGCAGTGCTTCATTTCTGCCACTTTCATTGACTCTACAACAAAAACGCTTCAAAGATGAAAAAATATTCATGCACAAAATGAAAACTGGACGGCAACCTTTCTAAAGGAGCTTTTGAGCAAATGTATTTTTTTTTATCTAAAAAATGTCCAAGTTTATCTTTGGACACTTCCCTAACCCTGCTATGCTTTTCCTTGCTTTTAAAATCTGTGTGTTTGAAACATTGATGTTGTCTCCTAATAACCGAACATCCCATATACTGCCTGTTATTTCAGAACTACCAAGTTTTAAAAGTTCTTCCTTAAATTGACAAATCCATAGATATTACAATATGAGTTACACTTGTATGTTACAGATACAACAACAAATATCTTAAAGCACTTAATAAAACAAAAGTCCAGATTAAATCCAGAAACAGAAGATCGGTAGATTCCATATTAGCTTTTATAAGTTAATAACTACTCATAAAACTGAGTACTCCTGCACAGCTCAGTCACTATTTTTCTCTACACACAGGAGCGACGCAAAGAGGCTGAGCGCATGGCGCGTGAACGAGAGGAGTTTCGTCGGCAGCAGGAGCAGCTTCGCTTTGACCAAGAGAAGAGAAATAATCTGAAAAGGGGTCGTGAAGTGGAACACGGGTATTTATAGTTTCTCATTTAGTTTTGTCTTTCTCAATCTTGAGCTGAGTTTTGTGCTGGCGGGTTTGCTAACCCTTTTAAAGAAATCTTGTGGTTTTAAGTACACCAGAAAACCATTCACAGGTGGTCAGTGGTTTTATTTCAGTTCAATTAAAAGCCATTGGTTTGCAGAGAGCCATGGATTTATGAATACTTTCTAAACCTTTAAGAACGAGTAAGCAAACATTCCTCTGGACTAGTAAATCAATTATTCGGTCAGTTTTTTTTCTTTTCGTATACATTGGAAAGTATTGTTAAAAAGTATCACAGATTTATTATCAGAGTAAAATTAAATCAATTTGGAAATCACTAAGCTGCCGGAGTATTAGCCAAGTTTCAGCTTTAAATTCAGTATATTTGCTGGATCTCAAATATATCCCAAAAAAGGTTCGTCCAGTTAGTAATTGGGGATAAAGATACTGATAAAAGCATTTATTAATTTCTGAGAACTGTAATATAGACTTGAAACACGTTTATTTTAAATAATTTAGTTACATTCACCAATATTATCGCGTATAACATAAGTTCTGTGTTTCTTAACTATCTTAATTGCAGCCCCACTTTGTAATATTTCTCATTGTTAGAGATTTTATTCAGGCTCCTGTTTAATAGCAACTGTTTCCTCATCTGAGGGTTAACGGTTGCAAAGTCCCCTAATGGCTTCAACATATGAAATGATAAACCTGTCATATAGGATTGATTCGAGTCACGAGGAATGTTTGTGCTTCGTGTTTCAGTCGGCGTGACGATCCCTACTGGAATGGCAACAAAAAAATGCATCCTGAGTCGGACGTCCGTGTGAACCAAGGCTCCAATTACAGCCGACAGCAGAATCGCTTCCCCAATATAAATGCTCGGGAGCGGGGGCGTTTTCCAGACGCTGGCCAGCAGCCTAGCACATTTGACAGGTATGCGATAACCTGAATAATTTATGTAGAGCTGTAGGTTTATTATCATTGTAACATATGATTATGGGTCTTAACCTAAAGCATTGTGGTATTTCATGAAAGTTCATTATCCTAGAGTGTGGAAATAACTGTACCTAGACGATCATAGTTGATCCTCAAACTAATTCTGTCATCATTCCTCTCCAAAAAAAAACTGCTTCACACTTTTAGTGCTCCTGCTTGAACGCTTTAGCCTCTGACAAAACTTTTTTAATTTTTTCATTTTATCTTTATTGATTCTGAGGAAAATATCATTTACATGGTCTTTGGCATCTACATCACAAAATTAACTCAAACATTTGAAAAATGGTGCAAAAGTTGACCATTATCTTAAAATAGTCAAATCAAAAAAATGCAACTACATTCCTTGAGAAATATTATAAGGTGGAGAATATAAGAGTGTGTGAAAGAAGTAGAGAAAAAAAAGACTGAAAAAAATAGTAAGATAAAATAAATAAATGAATAATAGATAAAATACCTAATAAAGTTAGAAAAGTAGAAAGCGAACCACAGACAAAAACACACTAACAGAAAATATGGTATAAATGATAAAATATAGTTATCTTAGGAGAGTGGGTTGTGGGAGAGGTTTAAATAAGTTTGATCTCTAAAAATGACGTTGGATCTTTTAGATTTTACGTAGTCTATCCAAATCTGCCACCATTGACAGAATTGTTCAGTCTTGTGATTGAGAGAGTCTGTTATTTTTCCCATTTTAAACATGTTAAACGTAATGTCAATCCAGTCATCTAAAGTTGGTTTGTCTTGTGATAGCCACTGTCTTGTAATATTATTCTTACTCGCTGTTAAAAGAATAGTCATCAGATATTTGCTTTTTTATGTAGCATCTTGAGGAATTATCCCAAGATGCATGTTCTTGAACTCCAAAGCAATGTTCTGCTTAAAAAATCTTGTAAGGCACTATTTATCTCTTTCCAGTAAACTTTTATAATTGGATAGTCCCAGAAGACATAATGGTTTGCATTTTGATTTCTACATTTTCTCCAAAATGCAGGGGGATTTCCATCATAGTGGCATTTCTGGGCATGTCTGATAAAGAATCTTAACAGATTTTTACATCCAAATTCTTGCCATTGTAGAGATTTATTATGACCATTGATTTTTCCACTTTATTGCCCATTAATCCTCTGGCACTGTTAAATTGTCCTCTCTCTTCCACCGTGGTTTAATATGTAGGGTTGAATAGTTTTTGAGCTCCATTAGGTTTTTATAGATAAGTGAAATAATTTTCTCTTTAACTTTTGATTTATAGGCATTAATAAGAATTTCCATTAGGTTTATATTTTTGTCAGTAATTAACGTTTAAGTTAACAAAATGTCTTATTTGTAAATATTGGTAGAAGTCCTGTTTGCCCAAGGAATATTTTTATCAGGAATATTTAAGTCATTTAGCATGTTCTTGTTCATTAATTTGCACAGAGCAGTGATTCCCCTGGATGTCCAGTCCTTAAATCTGGCGTCCAGTTTATTTGGTGTAAAGTCGGAGTCATATGCAAACTAATTTTATGACTGGCAGGTTGTTCTCTAGTGCATTTTCTTTAACAATAGTTTTCCACGCACTAAGGGTTGTTTTCATCCACCGGTTATCTATATCAGTTATGAGACTTTGTAGATTTCCATCGGCTAGAATTGCCTGTACAGGGATGGGTGTTCCTTTTGTTTCAATAGTTTCCCACTGAGCATTGTATGTTGGATCACAATAGTATATCAGTGTCCTTGCTTTTGCTGCTAAATAATCATCTCTAAAGGTAGGTAACCCCCCAACCTCCCATTTTCTTTTCCAATTGTAGGACTTTATATCAGATTCTAGGTCTTCTACCTTGCCAAATGTGTCTTGATAATAGTTTGTCCCATTCATTAAAAACCTTTTGATTTATTTCAATTGGTAAAGTTTGGAATAAATATAACAGTCTGGGCAGTATGTTCATCTTAATTGAGCCAATTCTTGAAGTAAAACTTAGAAAAGGAGTGAGATTCCATCTTGTAATATCCTCTTTAATTCTTTTTTGCAGGGGAACATAATTATATTCGAAACCTCTGACAACATTAATGTTGCTGTTTCTTTTCCAAGACGAAATAGATACGACGACGAACCGGAGGCGAAGAAGAGCCGTCCGGCTCCTCACAGAGACGGCGCTGGCTTCGAAAGATACCCCAAGAACTTCGACGCCGTCCGCAGGCCTGAGCCAACTCCACGTGGGGACACTGACCGCAGGGATCGAGACGAGAGGCGCGCCCCACCCCTGCACGATCGCCCTGTGGGAACGAGGCCGCCGATCACTGCCATGTCACACAACCGCCCGCCGAGGGATGTGGGAGCAGGATGGAAGAATGATGGAGGAATTAATTCCAGCAAGAGTGATATAAGGTAAGCTCACGTTCTGAGTAAGAAGCAACGGCTTTGTTAAAACGTTACTTGGATGCTGCGCTTCATCATATCTCCTCCGTGTTCGGTTTGTGCAGAGGACCAATGCGCATGCGCGACGATCGTCCCGGCAGAGATGCTGGTAGAAGTGGCTTTAATACTCGAGGTCAGCCGATGGGGATGAACGATCCGGTGAGTTTTTCATGACAATTCATTATTTGCACTAAGTGCTTAAACTAAAACAGATCTGAGTTTCTATCTGTATAAGTAATAAATGAAAACATGAAAATGGAAATGATCTTGATGCAAATGAGACTGCCGATACGTTTTCAAGGGATTTAGTTTCATTTGGTTAATTTGTTTACATAAATGTAACTTTTAATGTAACTGTTATGGTTGTTCATATTTGGAAATGGCTCAAATATGACAGAAAAGAGGAAATTTAAAAGTTAGCTCAACATTACTAATACCCTGGAATATTCAGGCTGAATAATTTCTTATAGAAATTATATATTGCTTTAAAGAGATTTCTTTTCAGTTTGTTCATGTTTTTATTGGTATTTTAATAAGCTGCAGGTCTTCCATAATGGATGGTCTGCTTTCCATCACCCTAATCTTCAGCTATCTTCATAGATTCTTTATCTGATTAGAGTGAGGAGTCTGGCTGGGCCGCTCCAAATTGTTAAAACTCCCAGTCAATTTAATAAATCCCTTTCTGGTTTTGGAAACGTCACTTTAAGACATGTAGATAAAATGATTTATTCTTTCTTTTTTTTCTTGACTAAATTCATAATGATTTATCCATTTGATTTAAGAAACCATATAAACTTCAACTGTGAAAGTCTTAGTTTTTGTTTGCATTCACACTACGGCTGCACAATTAATCGTATTTTAATCATGATCACGATTTTGGTGGCCACAATTAAAGGAACTTGATCGTCAATTAAAAATGCGAGCTCTGCTACGGTGCCTGAAACTCTGATCACCTTCCCAACTAAAAGTCTTGCAACCACCAGGGGGCGAACACATCATGAAGGTCAATAAACTGCCAAATTAACAAGCGCGCGGTTGTGCTCAAGTTTCAGTAACCAAGGTGAATATATGGCTGCGGCATAATGCATAGTTTTGGCACAATTATGTATGTACACAATAAGTATTGAACACCATGGTAGCAGGTGTCGGCGTGTTTAACGAGAGCACATCTTTATACGAAGCGGCTGCATGTGAGAAGTCTCGAAACGGGTCCACATCCATTGTCTGGACTTGTTTCGGATTTAGGGCAAGCGACACTAAACAGGAAGAAGTTATATACAAAGAGCATAACACAACTAACTTATTAAACCACCTGAAGAAACATCGCAGGCATAAATACTAGGAATGCAGGAATGCTAACTCGCAAAATCCCCGTCCGTGTCCAGCAGCAACCCAGACGACCATTACAGCAATGCTGCACCGGGCAACACCAGCTTAATGTCCAAGATAGACCCTGGTCTTTTCTGTAGAAGCTCTTATATTTTTCCATTTTAGTTAAAGTTGCACGTAGAGATTACACTCTGCAATAACATGTTAAATCAGTACTTTTAAATTTAAAAGTATTGGGTAGTTTGTTTTTCAGTGTTTATCACGTATTTTGGATTAAAGTTTAATTTGACGCAAAAAAATCGTTGCTACATTGTGATTGCTGGTGCAATTAAAATAAGTTTTTCCAGACACAATGAATAATCGTGATTAATAATCATTATTATTATTTAAATCATAATGTACACATTGAGTGACTCCCAACACCGTTTTCCCTGCAGTCGTTTAGCTCTGGCCGCCAGGTTGTGGTGGAGCGTCACAGCAGGGAGCAAGGACTGAGGAAGGACTGGCACGGCAGCTCAAGCTCCCAGGGAGGGGGCTTTACCGACAACCGCCGGATGGGAGACAGTCGCGGGGGCATGATAGCGACCTCCAGGTATACAAATCACACAAAGTGATGCTGACAGAAGCTTAAGGAAATGTCTTCCTCAAAGCCCTGATGGGTGCGACCTTTGTCTCTCTGCAGCCACGCTTCGTCAGGTTTGAGCCGGATTGTACAGATCACCAACAACTCCATTTCCAGCAGCAGCACCGTGGGAGGGTTCAAGACCTTTAAAGGGCCGTCGCGGCCGTTCTGACACTTGACTGAGCGGGGCCACTTTAAAACATTGAATATTTGAGGATTTCCCTGAACATTTTATCTTTTGAAAGTAGCCGTTTTGAGTGGCAAATCAGCAGCCTCGTTTTAATCCATAGGGACAACGTTTATTTCAGTGTGGGGTTTCTCCTGTCAGTTCTGTAGGTGCCACAAAACAAGCCTGTGCACACTATTTGATATTTCTGAGGTCGCTTCACAGCCCCATGTCTTTGTTACAAGTTTTCCAGTGATGACATAGCAGATCACCTATCAAGTGTTTGTATATTTTCATTAGCCTAGTATTACACCCTGTTTTCCTGTATGTTTAATTTCAGTGTATCACAGGACTCGAAATAACAAGGATCCATGATTTATTCAGATGTTTCTGGGTTTTTTATTTATATTTTTTTTTAATTTTATTTAGAAGTCACTTAATGAAGGTGTCAACTTTTGTAAAGACTAGTTGCTTAAGTAGGAGTTTTGCGCTGTGTAAAATGCTCTCTGATGGCCTCACATTAAGTAGTATACAAAGCGATTGTGTACAAGTTTCAGCTCCTGACATTTTATGCATTTAATTTAAGTCATTTTTCTGCTGGGTGGTTTATTTTTTGACATCGTCTAGGTGTCATTGTTGCAGCACCCCTCTCTGTAAACACCAGTTATTTTCTACAAGGTCCGAATCTGGAAAGTTGGTACAATCTTGAATGTTGTGAAACTTCAGGCTGCTACTTAAGTGAAGAGGACACGGTCAGGTTTAGACTAAACCACCACCTGAAAGCTTTTCTGTTGTCATTTCAGTGCTTTTTGTGTAATGTCAATTGGTTTAGCTTTGTTCTTTCAGTTTCATTGGTATTCATCTTGGATCTCAATCCCACATTATTTTATTATATCCCTAACCATGCACAATGTCACTAGTTAATAAATCTTGGTTAGAATCAAAAAACGATGTTGCAATTTTTTTACATACACTACTCACGAAAAGTTAGGAATTTTTGACTTTCGGGTGAAATTTTTGGAAAATGTAAAGTTCACGCTACAGTGATTTATCACGAAAGTAGGACATGTAAGTAGAAGGATGCACTGGTGATTTCCTCATCTCAAACAAGTTGTTGAAACAAAAGTTAACAACAATGGTGTGTACACAACAACAAAAAATGTCAACATCTCAATAACTCGTCATGTGCCCTTGAGCATCAATTACAGCTCAACAACGACCGTCTGATGCTGTTCACAAGTTGACTCATTGTCTGCTGAGGCAGGGAATCCCACTCTTCTTGAAGGGCAGCCCTCAGGTCATTGAGGTTTTGGGATTCAGAGTTTCGAGCCTCTACACGGCGACTCAGTTGATCCCACAGGTTTGCAATGGGATTCAGGTCTGGTGAAAGTGCAGCCCACTCCATTTGAGGTACACCAGTCTCCGACAGCCGTTCTCTGAAGATGCGACCCCTAAGAGCTGGAGCATTGTGATCCATGAAGATGAAATTAGGCCTGTGTTGTTCATGTAGGGGCACAATCCCTGGATTATGTTGTTATTCAGGTAGTATGGGCTTGTCACTGTACCAATAACAAAATGTAGGGCAGTTCTATACAGACTAGACACCTGCCCACGCTGTGACATCGCCACCACCAAAAGCTTGCCTGGTGACAACTGGCTGATGCTTAGCGCTCTCCTTGACGTCTCCAACATCGTTGGCGGCCATAATTTCTGCTCAACGTGAATCGACTTTCATCAGAGAACAGCACTGAGGCCCAGTGGTCCCTAATCCAGTGTAAATGCTCCCTGGCCCATGCAAGCCTATTTCGCCTGTGCCTGCTGGTGTGGTCAAGTACCCTTGCAGGTTGTCTAGCACGCAGACCACACTGATGTAAACGGTTTTGAATGGTCTGACGTGACACTTGGGTGCCTCTCACCTCCTTTAAACGTAGCTGGAGTTGAGTGGCATTCATCATCCGGTTTCTCAGGGCATTGTTCACAATGTAGCGGTCATCAGCATGGGATGTGGCCAAAGGACGTCCACTTCTACGTCTTTCTGTAACTTCCAGTTTCTCGGTATCTCTGTTTCAACCTGCTAATGACACTCTTTGACACTCTGAGCTCAGTGGCCACGTCCATCTGAGAACGTCCTGTTTGAAGCATTGCAATGGCCAGGTACTGTTGATCCATTGTTAGGTGTCGTGTTGGTCTCATGATGTCTGAATGTTAACAGCCTGATGAGGACGACTGTTTAAACAGCAGCTGTAATTGAACCAGGACATTTATTGGTCGATTCGAGGATCAAACACCTGTT
Organism: Orestias chungarensis; assembly: GCA_032876305.1. NCBI lineage: Eukaryota > Metazoa > Chordata > Actinopteri > Cyprinodontiformes > Cyprinodontidae > Orestias > Orestias chungarensis. The sequence goes on along the minus strand of JAVLVB010000768.1, from coordinate 2,107,603 downwards.
GTGACTTTTGCCGTTAGGCTCCTCGTTAGAGAACAGCAACATATGCAAAAGTACTGAAACATTTAACATTTGGACAGGTGCATTCAAAAGCCTACAGAAGCTCACATTAAGTTCACCTGTTAAGGTTTGAATGCATTTTGAGCTCATCCTGAAATTCAACCCGACAGCCAAATATCCCTAACTTTTTGTGAGTAGGGTATATATATCATTGGGTAAAATTAACAGTCTGTTGTGTATAGTCATGGTAAAAAGAAGTAAACTCTTTCAGTACCAGTGTTGGAAAAATGTACAACCTGCACATGACACCGTAGATTTGCTTGTCTTTAGTTACACTTAGCAGCTCTGACATGCTCTGAAAAACGTATTATTTTTTAAAGTTCTGCTAAAACACAAAATTAACAAACCGGTAACATGGTAATCGGGCCTCGTACCAAAAACAAGATTATTGGGTTAACTACTATTTCTATAGTGATTTAAGGTGTGAAGAAATGTTTGTTGGGCTTCGTCCAGGGTGTATTGGATATCACCCAGTGGAGACTGGCAGCAACATCCCTGACAGGTTCAGCTGGTATAGACTATTAAAGATTAAATCAGCTTTTTATTTGCCAGGTACACAAAGGACATACTAGGAATTTGTTTTGGTGTAATTACACTGTGGCAGCCATTTGCAGCGCCAGACTAATGTAATCACAATGAGGCAGCCATTTGCAGCACCAGGTAGGCAGTAGCGCAAAGGGTCTTGCCTAAGGACCCACACTGGATGCTGTGGTGTATTTTGCCATGGGCTGGAGTTGAACCCATGACCTTCCAATTGGAGGTCAGGCATCATACCACAACATAGCACCAGCCGCTTAGATCACCTACTTTGCATTAAGTTGAATTTGTTGAGATGAAAACTGGTAGAGTGGAAGATTGGGGTGTTGGTGTAATCGAGATTGGTTTTGAATGCATTTGATTAGCAGAACCTCAGTTGTTTGATCTTAAATTTCATAAGCAGCAAATATATCCTTAATCTTGCTTTATTACAAATGGTTTAAAACACTCGTACTTTTTAAATTAGATTTAATAATGTTGGGACCTGGTAAAGACCATAAGATATTTAAAAACAGGATATGGGGAAAGTGAAGGACTGAGTAGATGTGCTACAAGGAAAGAAGGGACCAAGGGGCTGTCAAGTGGCAATTTGAAAGTGTTGACTTTAAATAGGATGGATTTTGTTTTAATAAGTAGAAACTGTTTTATTTAAGTTAAGTTGAAGGACATTTGAAGTAAACAAACATTTTACTTTAAATAGGAAGTGAAGAGTAATAATTGGATAATAAGAACTCAGAAAAGAGTGGATAATGGCAGTAATCATCGGGAGAGATAAAACTCTTTACTGAAATTGGATCTAGTGAACATGATTACAGAAGCGGAAGGAAGCTGAAAGTGACAAAAAGACTTGAGTAGAGGAAGGAGGTTTAGAGGAGGCAGGACAAAGAGCTGCTGAAGGATTAAAAAAAGAAGACAAGGCAAACACACGTTTTTAAAATAGTAAAAGTGAGGGTAAAGTGTCAGGTGGATGAGAAATATTAACAAGGAAAAAAAAGAGGCTTTTGATTTTACCTTTATTTGAAGAGATGATTCCAGAGTAGTAAATGCATTCAGTTTTAGAGAGTAAAAACTTGTAGTTTGACAACTGGGAAAATGTACTAGTCCTCATGGATGATTTTTCATTGTTGTTCCAATTAACAACAGCTTTTATGGACCAGAGTTCCCTGATAAATTTACAGCTTGTAATGTGTAATCTTTGATTATTATAGCTTGCACCTAAGGGAAACTGCAATTTCAGTTCTTAAATTTACATTTTACGAGAGTCCTGTATCCAGTTTAGTCACAATCCACAACTTTTAAATCTTCCCTAAAACTATTAAATGAGCTTTGCTTTTCAAGGCTCCTTTTCCTACCATACATTTTGTTCCACTCACCTATCCATTAAAAAGGATAATGCTCTATATTGCCAGGCTATTAAGCAGTGAGTTTATGCTGCCTAACCTCTGTGTGGATGCTGTCTTTAAGTCTTCCCAGTGACTCAGAATCAGAACATAAGATTTCTGTATTAAAAATCTTCATGGGGCGCCAAGTGACTGTTTTAAACTGTGTAAATGATGAATTATATATGATTTTCTAGTTTAAATTAAATTATTGAATAACTCTCAAATCTAATTTACCAGATAAAAACTCTTGCAAAGAATAATCCGAAGACATTAAATTCAAGTTACCGGCAAACAGATTTGTCACGTTACAAACTGTAATTTAAGGATCAACTTGAAAAATAGTGCAAACCTAATTAAGTTGCTTAAAGTTTCCTCACCCTGTGGAACAAGATAAAGGAAACTTCTGTGTTTAAAACCAACCATAAACCATAGTTTTCTTTAAACATAAAAAATGACAACCAACCACTTCATGATCTTAGTTTTTTATTATTATTATTATCCAGGTAATTTTAAATCAGGTTGAATGTCCCTCGTTTATAAGGCATTTTGTTATATATATTTATATATATATATATATATACACACACATTACCATATACAATATGTGACTGTAATATGAAAGGCTACATACATTATTTGGTCATTTAAGTAAATAATGATCAATGAAACTGACACCAATGAGTAACCTCCCATATTCTCAAAACAAGTTATTTTGCTTGTTTATGTGACACTACAACATAACAGATCATAATGGATGCAGAGGGGTTGATAAATATCAAAAATTGTCCTTGTGCCTAACATTTCATTCCCCACTTACACATGCTTCACAAAATTAAATCTAGGAGTCTGACTTTGCATCAAAGAAAAAAAAGGAAAAAAAAGATGGTTGCAGCAGTTTGGATGTGTCAGATGCTACGTTTACACTTATTACCTAAAAGGCAAGACCTTTAAGCTTTTCCTGTTCTGTGTTTTAGTCTGAGCAAAACACACACATATGAGAACAATTATGTAGTCCAATTATGGACCAAGCTTGAAAGATTACTACCTAAGTTAGAAGTACAAATACCAACATTTTTAAAGGGCAAATATATTTTAGAGCCACAACTACTCTTTTGGCAGGGACGGACAGCTTGGGCAGGGAGTTAACAGCCCGACCGCACCTGTTGATTGTAAGCATGAAGGTTAGCATCAATTTAACTTTTTGTGTTTTCCGTCGATGTAAAAATGATCGGCTGATGAGTACAGATCATGTGTAATAGTTATCCAAGATGCATTATTAGCCAGTAAAATTAGCGCCAGCTGTGACAATCGCTTTCTTCATGTAGAAGCAAACTAAAGTATTTGTTTATTGTATTATAAACTAGTTTTAGCATCAGCTTCAAGTGACTTTTTTTAGGGTCATTAATGTCATGAGAAAACTTGGTGCACACAGACTTCTAGAGTTTCACATTAGTTGCAGACTGACTTAGGAATGACCTTTTCACAGCTTCATCAGTGGAGATGAACTCTGATGAGTAAAATGCTGAAGGAGTATTTGGAGGAATGAGAAACTTGAACTATAAATCCAATTAATTTGTACACTATTGTGGAGATTTGGAGTTGCTTGGAAAAAAATAAAAATAAAATAAGACGCTGGTAAGAATTGGAGCAGAAATGACCATGTCTAGATGGATGCAGACAGACACAGAGTTTCTATGCGTTTGATTTGCCACGGTTCTGTATTATTGTGCATGCTGGGTTCCAGTTAGTGCTTTAAAGCCACTGCTCTTGAGATATTTTTCTTGATGCATACACCTCAACAGATAAAACTTGACTTTATAAACTTATATTTGAGTCAAAGTTACGTTTATCTAGGGAAAACATCAAGTTATGCACAGGTTTGGCATAAATGTAACATCATCTCTCTTTGACAGCTTGAATCTGCCTAGTGCTCAGTTTCCTCTATGCTGAATGATACCTTCCCCTTAGGTTTTCCTTTAGTCATAGAACTGAGCCCTAGAATTTTACCTTCAAAATTTTATTTATATGCATCCTTATTATGCGAAACTCATCATTTATAAATAGTGTGTTGCTACTCAATCATGTACGTTGGTAGCCTTTAGACAGATGAACCACTAACCTGAGTAGTGTATTAAACTGCAGTGTATTGAATCGATTCTACCATTTTGAAAAAACCTTTCCCTCTGAAGCCAAAACAGTCCGTTTTAGACTCAGTTGGCTTAAGAGAGACTGCAACACAACATTTGAAACAATTTGGCCATGTTTTGTTTTTTTAAAAGGTACCCCGAAAACAAAATAGCACTCTTACACAATTAATGTTCAATAAAAAAAATGAGGTATGTTTCTTTTTCTGTTTTTTCCTTTCTCTTTTTTGTTAGTGCATATTAATGTAACAGTGCAAAACTAAACGCAAAAGTATATACACATGTTCCACGATCACCTTGTCATAATACTAATTTTACAGCATTTACCCCACCGTCACTTTTACAAAGCATACAAGAAACCCACTATGGGACACAGAACATCGAGTATCCCTCTGATTAATTCATCATGAGAACCCAGGGTGAAGCAAACGCTTAAAACGTCAGATTCAGGTAACAGTGACCAGGAATACCAAGCTAAAGCATAGAAATATAGGTTTGTCATAGGACTTGGAAATCTCACAACGTACATTTTGCACAAACCAACATAAAAAGCAATGAACATTTTCCCTCAGTCATGTGTCATTCCTTTAAACCTTCAATGAAATGTTTTAATAATGTGTTCAGTTAAATGGCAGAGAACCATTAAGTGAAAAAACAACAACAACAACAAAACTAAATAAACATCCAAAATAATTCAGTTTATATAGAAAAGAGAAACTTCCATGTAAGACGCGCACATTTAATGTTATTTTACCCTGTCTGGGGTGGTCTTTAATTGGGCAGCCAGTTCATTGGTTTAAGTGAACAGATTCAACGTAAAGGTGAAGCTATAACTTATTTAACTTGTCAAAAGTTGTGTGCGTGTGTGTATATACATATAGTAGTAAAAAGCTGTGACTGAGAACCGACTGCAGGCCGAGGAACTGTGCCGTTAAAAAGCACAAGAGCTAGAAAAGACACAAGGATATGTCCCTTCACAAAAGGGGCCTGAGAGTAGTTCTGTTGTGGGAAAAAATGCATGGATTGTCTCAAAAACACAGCCAACATCGTTCCACCACACAACATTCATAAAAAACAACAAAAAATAAACCTCTTAACACACGCAGTCAAGTCGCCTGCTGCCTCCTCTTTTCAATCAAGACAGTAACAGAGAGCATTTCACCTGCTCTGCAGAGACCCTGTGTGACGACTATGTCCGGTCTGTGACGGGAAACGGGCGTCAAGGCATCCAGCTGGAATGTATAGAAAGAAAAATGTCCCTGGAGGCAGTCCAGCTGTACCATTATGGCAACAAACAACAAGCTAAACCCATTTCAAGAATGCAACAGGTCAAATATGTACAACATGTGGCTGCATGCTCAGTGTTGCAGAGAAATGCAGACACGAGGAAAAGAGATCGCAAAGGATTTTGATGTTGAGAACGCACATCCTCTTAGTTAGTTTAGACATTTAGGCCTAACTCTATACATTTTACAAGTAGTCAGCCTTCAGAAAAGTTGGAAAGCAAAATAATGCTGGGAAGGGGAGATTTGACACAAAGCCAAATGGATGAATCCGCACAGCAGCAGCGCGAAACCAAGCCGGGTTTCAACACTGCCGTCTGATCCAAAACATCACATCTGGGATCAAAGGTGGGCTTCTTTAATGGGAAGTCACAAATGACAACATTAACTAGAATAATTTAGAAAAGTAGCACATTTCCATCACTCGTTCCATCATTCGTTTTTGTAGCCTGGTTGCAAAGCACCACCAGATGAGTCAAACTAAGGCAAAATCATCTGTAAACACATCTTGGATTAATAGCAAAAAAGGTTAAAGCTGCGACTTAATAAACTAGGATATATGTTTAATTAGTTCAATTTAGAATGTCTCTCATCAAATTGTCATCACAGACTGAGTGACATAATTAGAAGCATTTATTAGTTAAATTGAATGATTATGGCTTACAGCTAATAAATGCCAAAATTCAATTTCTCAGATTACATGAGACCAACACAAAGGATTTTCCATGCAAAAACAGTCTAATTATTTTTTCTTTTTTACAATCATATGGAAGACTTCCAACTTGAAAGTTGAGTGGAGGGACAAAATGGTTGAAAAAAAAGGGTGACAGGGATAATCACAGCCTTGAGAGGATTGTCAACCGACGCCCATTTAAGAGTAGACTAAAAACTCCTAAAGATAATGTCAGAAGCTTCTTACATCGGATAAATAGGAGTACGCTGTTGCTCGGAGGCTAAAGGTCCCATTTTTTAATCAAGACTTTGAATCTCAATGATAAAATAAATTTTTGCAATCTATCACTAATTACAGGTCTTTGGTGGAGGATGGTCGTATTTGAGTATCAGCACAATAAGCTGAAGGCTGCTAATAAGGCAACCTGGCCTTAATTAGCATTCCAACACATCTCTCCATGCCACGCAACACTGGCGAGTTAATTGATGGGAGTATTGATGGCATATGCTGTACGGTACATGTAAACCCCTTTTTTAAATTCCCTTATGTAATATTATAATTTTCTGAGAAATTGAGGATTAGACCCTTTACTAGATGTAAGCAAAGTTTATGAGTTTTGAATGATATTACTGTAAAAAAATTAGTTTATCTGATTAATAATTCAGTGATTGTTTGATGCTTTGATGATAGTAATGTTTTAATCTGACATTTCTTAAAGCTGGGTCACAGTTTTGTATTTGTAAAAAAATATGTGATATTCTACAAAAAAAAAACGTTATTTTTAGAAATTCGATTCTTAGTACTGTCTGACTGATGGGGCTCAGAGTACAACAGCAGCAGGGCGCAGGATCATTTCATTAAAAGATTGAATTAGAGACTTTCCCAATTGAAATCTCCCAGAACAATGGCGTATCTGGTGACGTGCTGCACCTCAGCAAGCAATCGTTCACATTCGGACAGAGCAGAATACAACAATGCCATACTCTGGTAAGGCAAATCTGAACAGAGCGAGCTGTGGTTATAAAGTCTTATTACACAGCTACAGTGTCCGGCATTGATCTGGTATTATTAACCCTTATTGTGTAGTGTTTCAGAAGGGACACAAGTGGTGTAACACCTGATTTCCAACAAACAAGATAAAAATGAAATCCCTTTTCGGCTTAGAAAAACGAACGGAAAAAAAAAACATCCTCCCAAAAGCTACCTGTGTATTTGATAAATAAATGAGAACTGTACCTTGGCATCAACAGCTGACTTAAAAAAAAAAAAAAAAGAGCAAACTATGTTTTGTAAATATTGCTGCCTACAAAAAAGCCTATAACTGCTCAAATAAAATAAGTTGCTTTTGAAAAACAAAAAAGTGTTGATTTTCTCATTTTCTATAAAAATGAACCGCCCTAGGTAAATGTGAACGCACGGCGTGCATTAGCCGTGCAACTTGTAACAAAGTTTGTCAAGTAAAAGAGCGCTTGCTGTAGTTGCAGTGTCCTTTCCTCCGAAGCTCAGGTTCCAGTGAGGAGTGAGGATAATCAGGCACCAGTGGTTTTACGGGAACAACCAGTCCTCTGGTAGTAACATCTCTCTGTTCCCTTGTTTGTCGGCCGAGCCTCCTGTCCAGTTTGCATGGAGACCAGCGTTGTCTCTTTCGCACAGATAAGAAAATGCACACAATGCACACTCACACGGACGCGCTGTGTGTTACAAAATAACACACTTGTCTTTTTCTTTCGACTCTTTCTTGGCTTTGCGGTCCCCACCTGCTGACTGTTTTCCCGGGCTGGATGTGGCCCCGCATGCCACCGTGGCCCCGGCACCAGCCACTGCTCCGGTAGCCGGGGCTCCTCCGCAGTCCACCTCACTTCTTTCAGCGGGCTCCTGCATAGACAGTGGAGGGTAGTCTGTCACCCATACGTTTGAGGTCATCACACAAACTTTAAGATGTGAAGAGGGCAACCAGAATTGATGCTAACTGCACATTTTGAACTATGACTTTATATTTTAAAGAGAGAAAACTACCCAAACCACTAATGGGCATTTGTAAAAAATATAGATTTAGATCTTTCAAAATACAAGGCTGCACAGTGGCGCAGTGGGTAGCACTGTTGCCATGCAGCAAGAAGGCTACTGGTTTCAATTCAACCTTTGGTCTTAGGTCTTTCTGCAAGGAGTTCGCATGTTCTCACAATGCACGTGTGGGTTCTCTCCGGGTACTCCAGCTTCTCCCAAAGGCCAAAAACATGACTGTTAGGCTGATTGGGCACTCTATATTGTCCTTAGGTGTGAGTGTGTGTATGAGTGGCTGTTTGTCCTGTATGTCTCTGTGTTGCCCTGCGATGTACTGGCGACCTGTCCAGGGTGTATCCCTGCTTCTCGCCCGTTGTAAGCTGGGGATAGGCACCAGCAGACACACGCGACTCCATAAGGATAAGCCTTGTGGATAAACCTCCGTTCACATTGACGATTCCTTATTGCTTATGATTAGAAAAAACGTTGAGGGAAACATGGTGATAAGTTCAAAAATTCAATCAAACTCGACATTTCTTCCAGCTCCATCCATTTTATTCCTCTTCAAGTCCTGCCATCCCGCAAAGCAATCCAATTAGCTTTGATAACTTCAGACATATAAGCTCGTCAATGATCAGGGCAGCCAGGTTATTTCTGCATGCTAACCCTTTTCTCACATACTCAATACTTACAATTTCATCTTACACAAATTAAATGAAATTAAGACAAGCTTTTCATTGCTCTCATTTACAGAACTGTTCATGGTTGGTCCTGCCGCTGTGGAATAAACTAACAAATAAAAAGTCCCTACCTGCGCTTGTGCCTGTGCGGCCGCCGCAGCCGCTGCTTGCTCCTGCTCTTGCTCCTGATAGTATTGTGACGCTCTTCTGTCCTCCTCCTCCTGAAGCTTTTTGGCCAGCTCCAGGTCGCTGATGCCTTCAGGTAGTTGCTCCCACTGCAGGTCCTGCCTTTGCTGCTCCTGCTGGAGGGAGAGCGCCATCAGGTAGTCCTGGAACACGACAGAAGCATTCGCAAATGTAAACTTTTTACAACTATGCAAATGCAAATTAAAGAACTTTGAATTTACGGTTTCTTTTAGGAAGTAATAGTGCAATAATAATCAAATATTTTATGTTTTTAATTTGAATCACTTATTTATTATGTGCATTTAAAAAAATGCCTTAGCCAGCCACATGCTAGCACGTCTATAGTCCAGACAAAAGAGTATTGTTTTTGCAAGATTCTGCAATTTCTATTCTTTGTTTATTTCTGTGGGTTTTGTACTGATTTAGTCTTCAGTTTGTATGTTGCTATACACATACATATGTTGTGAAATCAGACCTGATCTATCTGATCCTGCTGTCCACGGTACACTGTCTCGGGATCGGATGGAGGCCGCAACCTGAACTCTGAATCACAGAAGTTTCCGTCTCCGTCAACGTTGTGCAGACTCTCCCAGACGACCTTCTCCTCTGTCAGGAAACCCTGGTCTGTAACCAGAAGGTACAGCTGGCCCTAGAAAGCCATTGAAATTGCTGTAATTAGAAAAAACCGTCTAAAATGTGACCATGCGTGTTTCTACCGACTGTATGGAAACAAAGTTTTAAAAACGAAACACAAAGTTGTTCTGAAGCTTTGAGCGCCTGTTATCGTAATACTTGCACTGGAAACAACAGCAGACCCACTTCCCTTCTGTAGATATCAGGAAAGGTCTGTTCTGTCTGCAGATATGTTTTTAAGCTAGCTTATAACAGGTGGGAAACATTGACTTCTGGAAATCGGTCTAAATATTACTCTCTAACTGGATAACAGCTGCACAAAGGAACACATTCTTTATCACTTTAAAAAATTATAGTACCATTAGTAATATACAATTGCAGGAAGGAGGAAAAACATGATCTAATTTGGGTCTAACACAGACATCCACCCTGTTTCTGATGGCTATGTTGCAGTGAATCCACCTAAATTAGCATATAATCTATTTCTTTTAGGGAAAACACAGAAAAACAAATGGAGACAGTACATAGTTGGACCAACCTGCATCAAACCATTAGACCTATGATTTACAGAGCTATAAAAAAAAGCCTTCGCCAACTGAAGCTTGTTTCAGATTATCAAAATCAGCTTGGACAATGATAACCTTGGTAAATTTAAAATGTTGTCGTTAAAACGCCAACGTAATTTATTAAGGGTGAATAATGTAATAATCTATCCAAATCAAGCTATTTCCCCTCAACTGTTTGTGTCACACTTGATGGTAACAACTGCCATAAAGTCTTGGTCATTTTCTTACAATTTCATGGAGGATCTTAGAAATGCTGTTTAGCATTATTGTTTAAATTGAACCACATTTGAGGGATTTTAATGTGAACAATCTCTTTACAGTCTTGCCACAGCATTTTTAAATTGAGTAAAGTCTGATTACTGATTCACTTAATCCTAAAGTCACAATCTGATAGTAAGAGATTTTCCTTCAGGATTTTCTGGTAGAAAGCAGGATTTCTGGGTATGTTAACGACATGTTGTTCTGAAGCAGCAAATTAGTCCCACAAGATATGGTTATGATGTAAACCTGAGGCACACAGTTGAAAAAGCTCCACTTTTGCCCACGGATCAGTTCACAGATTTTTCACCCCAGCGTCTTGGGAATCATCAAGATTGTTATTTGGCAAATGTGAAATGGACCTTTGTATTGTTTTTTTTTCATAAGTATTGTTTGCTACTGTTGTGAAAGAATAGACTCAAATTGTGACTTAGGCAAGTAAGGGCCTGAGTGTTTCACTTGTTGTTCTGGGAGGTTTTGTGACCTTCTGAATGAGACATTGTTGCAGATCTGAACAAGCCTTTTCTCTTCATTAAACCATTTATCATCTGGAACCTTTGTGCTCATTAATTTTACATTTTTCTAATTACATTGGTCTGACAATAAAAATATTTCTGATAATATGTCCTGACTTAAACTGCTACTTGCTACCTTACAACCAAATAAACTGTTAGTACTTGGTTACCTTGTATTTGATCATGGTGCTGAAGTGGTTGTTCCTGAAAAAGACACAGAGCTCTCCCTCCTGCACAGTGGAAGTGAGCTCACATAAGCCGTGGTAAGTCAGCTGGGTGGCTGTACTAGTCAAAAACTGCTCTGCCACAATGCCTGACAGGAGAAGGGGAAAAAACAAAAAAAGATCATTGGGTAACACACAAGCAAGGACTCCCTTTTCACACGACACACAGACACAAAAAAAACATGAAATCCGTAACACGCTTCTTGTTTTCGTATGTTTCATCCATCACAATCTGAAGTGATCCTTTTGGATTAAAAGACTAGACACAAACAGTCAGGTTAGAACTGTGTGATGTGCTGTGATAGTATACAGAAAAAAAACAATTAAAGAGAAAGTATTCATTCTGACAATATATAAAACTAGAGGCAGCAAATATGAATACAGCAAATATATGCAACAAATACAAAAGGAATAATTACAAATGAATGCATGAATGTTTTAATAGATGGCTGGATAAGTCTGAAAATACAATATATTTACAATTCTCTATTTTACTTTTCTGTATCAATCCGGACTGGCAAAATATTTGCAAACTTTTCTACGCTGAGTAGAAACCCCGCACAAAAATGGAATACAAATGGAAACAAAGACATGGGGATGGAAAACATAGTCTAGGCACTAGAAAGCAAGCCAGAAATGAAACACTCTCTCCTCTCAGAGTTGCTATAATCCCGTTTGAAGGATTTGCTTTAGGTGGTTAGCAAAATTAATCACAAAAGGAGGACCAGGACTGCAAACAGAAAACTACAATAGTAAAAAGGAAGTGTCCTGTATCATTATACTGTTGACCAAGCTTCAAAATGTTGCCTTTCAGTTGTGCAGCAAGCTATTTTAAAAGCTTTGAGTGGAAAAAGCAAATAATTGGTTAAAAAGTTCCGATATTCTCAAAGAAAACAATAAACTGAGCAACTAAAGCATTTTAATAAGCCACATCGGTCCTTGACCTGCATTGCATTAGGCATACACTTCTATGTTGGATGTTTCTACAGGCAAATGTGCGGAGCACTGACAAGAAAGTGGCCAGGAAGCGAGCTCTCACCTTCTCCTGCCAGCTCGCTGTTTACAGACTGCTTGCAGGATATTATCTTCTCCACCAGCTGGTTGTAGCTGCAGTTGCCCACTGCCTTCACAATGTCCTGCATCTGCAAACAAAGATAAAAGCCGTGAGAAAGGGCCTTCAGCAAAAACAAGGATGCTAACGAACGGGCAGAAGTAAAATGGTGTATGGAAGAATTAGTAGAGATGCATTACTTTGATTTTTACTTTGGCTGATATAAGACAAATAGCACAGGAAGCTCTCCTTCTGCTCCTTAAAATAGGTGGCATTAGTTTTTACTTACTAAGAAACTTGTTTGTGAAGCACAGGAAACAAAATCAAATCTTTTTCTATAGTATCTAAAGGTCTATAAATAGTCTACAAGAATACAGACAAATTGATTCTTTGTTCAAATGCATCAAAAACAAGATGGCATCATCTGGTTCTTGCTTCTTGACACATCATCTGGGCATAACTTTTTTCTGTATGCTGAAAAACGATTAATCACAAACTGTGCAGAAGGAGAGGCATATGAGGATTTCTGAGAAAATTCTGGTACCAAACGTCCCAAACAAAAAAAAAATGATTCTTGCAATTGCCACCGCAGGGAAACAAAAGAAATAAATCTATAATAGAGAGGTATATATGGGTCTCAGCATCAACTCAAATTCAGCTTGGATCTAACAGAATTGGCGTATAGCAGTCAAGGAGAAAAAAAGATCAGCCTTACCTGGGGGTCAACAAGCCAGCCGTGGTACAGAGGGATGTCGAGAAGGTCAAACACAATGCATTCTGGGGTGTACTCAAAGACTCGCACGCCTGTGAACTTCACGTTCACGTCCAGACCCGTCTGCAGCTTGTGCAGCACCGCCATGGCGTCACTCATGTTCTGGAAAACAAAAAGGACAGGAATTGTCTCAAAAACACATGAGCCTAATAGGATGAACATGTAAAAACGCACACGTGTGTGAAAATTTGAAAAAAATTTGCTTTTAAATGTAAAAAAAAACAAAAAACAACATCAAATACTGCTGAGTAACTACAGATACACAATATATTGGCAATAACATCCGTATTTTCCAAGTTTAGTATTTTTTTAGATATGAGTATCAGTCTCAGAAGTCGGTTAAATTACTAACAAATGTCTGTAGTAGGTGGTGGAGAATGCTTCTCTATAAGTAAGGATTGTAAAGCAGTAAGTAAGAATGAGTATGAAAAGAATATCTTTCTTTCTTTTTATCCTGAGATTTGGTTTTTAACCGTTTCTTTTCTTAGGTTTTGCTTGCTATCGCTACATTATTACTCCCCAAAGTATATATAGGGTAAATATATCTCTTACTTGGTTGCCAAAACTGAAATAGTTTACATTTTATTTGCAGCAATCCTATATTTTTTTATTTTACAACACCACATTTTAATGGGCATCAGCGAAGTGCAAACAGAAAGCATCACACCTGAGAACCCCATGTCAGCTCATCCTTGTTTTCAAGCCCAGAGCTATGTTACCCAGCTGGCTCCAAAGCTCTGCCCAATGTTTAACACCGAGGTCAAAATGGAGCCTACAGCTGAGCCCTCAGTCTGTAATCTGCAGTAATTTTGACGTTATTTCAACTTTAGACCAGCAACATGGAAGCGGAGTAACCCAGCCCCCAAAGAAACTAACGTATGTCGTATATATATATATATATATATATATATATTTAAGTGCAATAAAAATTGAGAGATAATTATGTATTTTTACCAAATATTTTTAGGCTTCCTTTAAGATTATCATCAATATGTAATATAACTGTTAAATCACCTTTTATTTAAAAGGGATTTAATAATTACTGAAAAACCATATTAACAATAACAAATATTTATCATTTTGTTTACTTTTTACAAATGTTAGAGGGTCTATACATTCTCGATAAACAAAATATCCTCCACAGTTTTGCTCTAAGGTTGCTTATGAAGGTATGGGGAATTTGGAGATTATGTCAACATGTCAAATTCGTACTATTTCTAGACTGTTTTAGCTTTATCTTGCAAAGGCAACAGCTATCAGGGATTACCATGTACTTAAGTGTGCTCTTAAGCACTGTGTATCTTTAACACCTTTTAAAGCAGTATTAACTACTTCAGCATCATGATCTAATTAATGCTTCCGAGGGATATTCATGAGCCTAGTGTATTTTAAAACAAGAAATATGGGTTATCTAACAATTGTGAGCTAAAATCCAAAATGGAGAGTATAATTACACACCAAGAATAAGAAAACATGGCTTCCAAAACATCTTAGCCTGTTTCCTGCGGTGACTGAACAGTCATCACAAATGAATCACTTTGTTGAGCTGGGCACTGTGAGACAAAACCGAAGCTAAACTACACACTCACTTCCTCGGCTATTCTCCGTAAATATTTAACAAAAGCTAAAGAGCAGCCAGGCGGCTGCAATCCCAGTCACAGAAGTTAAAAATAGAATTACTACTGTCGTAATTTCTGGTTTGTCACAGGAGGGTGAGGGCTTGTGCAATCCCGTTTGTTCGACATCCCTGCTTCTGTTTCCCTAAGGTCTGCCTGCAGCAGCGTCGGATTGCTGTGTGTGTGTTTGAACTAACTGCACCGCTGACAGATGGCGAACGGACATGACGACACCCTCGTGTAAAACAGCTCCCCATCTCGGTCATTAGATGACCAGAATAACAAGGAAGCCCACACTCAGGCCCCTCCGTTGCTATGACTCTGCATGCCACGGGCTACCACCGATTTATTTAAGAGATTCCGTTTCGGCTCGGCTTAAATTTAGACAGCCCCAGCTTCCATGAGGAACCTGCACATTACTTTTAAGGGATTGACTTGAAACCATTCACAGATGTGCTCCAGCATTGCCACGCAAGACGGGGAAGAGGCGGGGCCTCTCGCACACCGTAGGCAGGCCGCTGAAATGGGATAAAGCTACAAGCTGGAGCTCCATCTCGAAGTGCCTTTCATGGTCAGCCAAACACACACACACACACACACACACACACACACACACACACACACACACACACACACACACACACACACACACACACACACACACACACACACACACAC
>JAVLVB010000768.1:2029259-2084255 GCA_032876305.1 Orestias chungarensis | reverse complement strand
CTTACCGGAAGGAAGAGAACGACGAGGAGGAGGAGGAGGAGGGCTGTCTGCTCGTGAGTCCGCCGTCACGCCGGTGTTTGTTATGGGAGGAAACGAGGAAGCAGGCGTTTACGAAACTCTAAACAACACGAAACGACGAGAGGTTCAGCGGTTTCGCTATCTTTTTTTTTTTGTTTTTTATTACGCCAACGCTGCTCAGATATGACAAATGTGAAATTGTTGTTGATATTTTGCTGCCTACGGGATGTTAGAGGTAAGTTTGCCGTTTAGTCACGCGGCCAAAGTGCTCGGTGATAACGACGGTCGGTTCAAACGGTTCCGAGTGAGCCGTTTGAACTCGCTAGCGAAGTGGCTGCTGAGTGGATGTGAGAGTTGTGTTCGAGGCTGACGGAGCTTCAAGCTCGACTAACCGCTCCGGCGTCCGCTAAAACCATTCATACGCGACACACCGCAGGTAACTGGGGGACTATTAGGGTTTCGGCAGTTGTTGAGTGGAATAAAACTCGCGTTGGGCAAACCTCAACAGGCAGAAGCGAAAGAAACTGCAGCTTCAAACGTTTCTACCTTAACTTATAGACCTGTGAGACATGATGGTGTCCGACAGGCGCCACTTAAATCTACTAAAGCCTTTTTTAAGGCAGTCATCAGCTTTTTATGTTGTTCCTCAGCTGTTTGGCATAAGTAGCTAAATGGAAAATGAACTGTTACATTTATTTGCAACAAAATTAACGTAAACAGGTTCTAGGCATTATTTTATACACCTGAAACAAATCCAAAGTGACAAGATCTTAAGATCTTAGGCAAAAAAGTACAAATCTGCGTGTTGCTGTGAACCTAAAGTCTTGTTCCTCATTAGCAATGATTGGACATGTCTGATTCCAGTGAATTGGTGAATAACATTAGATTCTGGTAGTATCTGGGGTTATATCTGCCATGTGCTGATTTTTGTCCAACACGAAAAAGAGAAAATAAAATAATTACATGATCGTCTCATTTTGTGATCAAAAGTCATGTTTCCAATTTTAATAGACAATTATAAGGATAAAACTGCTTCTAATGGCATTTGTTGGTTGATGTAGACAAAAATGGTGGGAATTCTTAGTTTGGCTGCAAATAAATGTCTGATCTTTCATGATTAGGTCTGTTGATCCCTTACCAATGCTGATCAAGCTTTGAACTTTTTCCTGACTCTGTTAATCAGTTCATCTTTATTGTTTGTGTATTTGGGTGAGCTGTGGATTATTTGTAAGAGTTGTCGTTGTACAATCCAAGTGTTGTGGGTTTGGTTCCAGCTTCGTGTGGTTAGGTGTCTTTGTGTGAGCACTTAGGTAAATGTGGCTCTGGGGTAAAATGCTTTGAAGGGTCTGTATGACTAAAGTGCTGTTTAAATCAAATTACAAAGAAGAAAACAGCCATAGTTAAACTCTTTAAACAATATCTGGCTGGACTAAAAAAAGGATCAACTGAAAGAATTAAATTTATATATTATTTCAAGAGTAGCAGAAGGAAGAAGTGATATAAATTATCTCAAGCGTCTACTTTTTTTTAGTTTATATATCGTTCTGTATGTTCATGACCTACCTTCTTAGATCTAAGACCTCGTAAGTCGAAAATGCAGCAAAAAACGCTTCTGAATTTTCCTAAGTTGAGCAACATGGCTTTGTTGTTATAAGCTGAAATGTCATAAATGAAGGCCTATGCTGCAGTTCATTGTTGCAATACAATTTTTTTCTATATTGAACTTTTTCAGGGGGCTGTTAAATCTAAAAGATTTCCCTCTCATGGTGCTAAGGCACGAAAGATTTTTATTTTTTATTTTGTTGTTGATTTATCCGGGTAGTTAAGAATTTGGCATTTGTAGGGTTTGTTTGTCCTTCAGGTGGGATGCACACCTACAGCGAGTGTTAAATGCAGACCTCTACTAGTTATCTTTTGTGTTTGTTGACAAAGTACTTCATGACCCACAAGAGTTGAATCTATGCAGCTACCATTTCCTCGGTTCATGTCAGCAGTTTCCTTTCTGTCAAGAACTCCGCTTTGCAAACACACATGAAACACATTTCTCTGTAAATCCTAACCATGTGCAGGAACTTTCATAGTGGCACTGGGTACGTTTTTGTGTGGGTTTACATTATTTCTTTGTCAGCATCTATCATTTTGAATCATTGTGTAAAAATGTTGGGGCTGACATTTCGCTGTGTTCCAGTTTGAGCAGCTACTGACTACACTGGCCCAGTGACTTTATATATGGAAACTTTTTCAAATTGATTTGTTAGAATGTATCCTTGATTTTAATTGATTTTTTGTAAAGTGCCTTGAGACGACACCTGTTGTAAATTGGCGCTATATAAATAAACTGATTCTTGATTCTTGATATAGCTCAGTTAAGGTATGTTGCTGTTTACATGCAAAACATGTGCAAACGAGCCGAAGTTGGGTGTCAGTGGTTTCAGGTGAACAACTGATTTTAAGCAAACTACATTACAGGTACATTCTCATGACCGTTTTAAGAATTTAAAGAAAAGTGTACAACACTGTTTTACTAAATTTGTATAGAGTTCCCTATGATTTCAGATACATTTGGTGAAAGCAATATGATAAAATACAAATGGCAGTTAAAGTATAAATACGGTTTTTAAACTGCATCAGACTACATCCTTATTTTCAACTTCCATAAATAAAAAATGTTTCCATACCTTTTAAAAAAAATAAACTGTATAGTAATTATACTATAAAACTAATAAAACTAATCCTATATCGTAAGAAAGTCCGTATTTTCCTAAAATCTTTTTGTGCTTTAAGCACTTGTGTATTCTAATTATTCCACAAAAGCACACCACTACAATACCAAATACATAAAAAAAAATCAAAGCAACAAAATAAGTGATAATAATTATTGGGGCTCTATGCCCTCCACATCTTAAAATATGGGTAAAATAATGCTCGATAAGAATTAATTGCACAATCTTATCGATGACACCGCATTTTAATGACTTAAATCAGGATACTCTGTAGAAGTCAGGTGGATCTACTGGCTTTAATAGTTATAGTGAAATACTTGATTTTCTTTTAGTTCTAAAACCGCAAAGTGAGGAAAAAAAGCAATGTTTCTTTGATATGCCAACAAAAGACATATTTAACATACAATGTATATTTATTTTGCTTAATAACTCTTTCTTTTTCAGATGGTCATACGTAACCAGTCTAGTTTTATGCAATAAAAAAGGACGTAAATATGGAAACAATTTCTTACTTAAACAGCCGCTTACCTGAAAAGGCCTGTTCTTACAAGTCGGCTTAAATGATGTCAATTCAAATCAGTTGGGTCGCCACATCTACCTGACAGTGGAGATTTTGCAATCTACGTATATATTTGTTCTTGTACCAAATTACTACTCTGCTTGTTTAGAAAAAGGCCCATCGTTTTCCACTTAAAGCAAATCTTGACGTTCCCCACCCTGGTTGTTGGTTGGTGTAGTTTGTTTACATAATTCTCACTTTAAAAGACAGACGAGAATTGCTTATTGTGGTTATTTCTTTGTGCAGGCATGAACAAGTTGCCGTTAGCCTGGTTCAGCTTTTCACGTCCTGTTTGGGGAGCTGTGACTCCAACTACATTGCATTACAGTGTGTTAGAGAAAAAGGGCGGCATGAAAATTTTAAATTATTTGGCTTTTAAAATCCTTTAAACTTTAACTTTAAAGATTAGTTTTCAGTTTGAAACAGCCTTTTACACTCACCTCTCAGTCGTGTAACTAAATATTTAGATAAACATATGTGCATGGTGTCATTTTGCCTGAATCAGTTTTAAGCATAACAGAAATGTCCTTTTTCCTCAGTTACAATAGTTATTGATGCTTTATCTGTTTAATAAAAGAATCTCATTGGCTAGTGCATACTAAAAGATGTTTTTTTTTTCTCTAGTTGATTCGGCTCCTTCACTCTGTAAACATACCAATAAATAGCATGTCTTTTTATGCACTTTGAGTTCAGCAAACCTTAGATAAATAAATGATTTCTTTCATAAATGGGGGTAATCTTCTTATGCATTTATTTTCTTTAGTAAATTAATTTAATTGCTGACTTAAAGTTTTTTATTTACTACAGCACTTAAGGTGAACATTTGATTCAAAAGTGAACTACAAATCAGCTACAGACAGTACAAACCTGATGTTTGCATTTTTAAATGTATTAATATAAATATATATTTTCATTCCTAGATTTTCACTAATTTTGGCCCTATTAAAACAAAACAAAACATTATGTCATCAAAGTATTCCACTGTATTCTTTTTAACTTCAGTATTTCTTTTAACAAGGTATATTGAGCTGAATTTAAATGTGCAGTCTTCTGTATTGCAATTATTTGTCAACTTTAATGTTATTTTAAAAACCTCAGTGAGTTTGAAAGGATTCAGTGTTTTCTTGTAATGTTGCTCGTTAATATCCAGGCAACAGGTTCGTTCACTTGACTCGAATAGTGACTAGTTGTTCCCTGCAAACACCCCCCCAGTCACCTGATGTGCATCATGTGCGGCGCTCTGCTCCCCTTGTGCTTTAAACTGAGGACCTTCTGTGTTTTTGTTATTCTAACAAAGAAAGGGATTGGAATGAACGCCATAAGAAGAATAAGCCTTTCACATGTTCCGGGCGTGACAGCTTTTTTGCTCAGTTTTGCAGACATTCTTAACCTTTTTTTAAAAACACTATAAAAAAAAATTTTTTGTTTGATCATGTGAGATTTAACGAAACACAGCTAGCTTAATGATGAAATTATTTCCTGATAACTGAACCAAATTAACAATAACCAATGAAAATCACAACAGGATAGAGAATTTGTATCAAAAGAACAAACATTCCATGGTTTCCCCTTGGTGGAACTCAAGATGGTATCCTCCAATCTTTTAATTTGATGGCCTCGTTTTAGCCCAGTTTAGGTTACTTCCCCACGGCACCAGCAAAATAAAACAAACACTGTTAAGTGTTGTACAAAATAAAAAATACAAAATTTAAGCAAATATATGTGCTACAATTAAAGTAATGTACTTTAATACTTTAATAATTTAATGGTGATATGTGTAATTCAAAATTAAAGAATGGGGTTACCGACTGTGTGGCTGCAGCTGTGGCCATCACATAACTAGTAATTATTGCACTAGCAAGCTACATCTGACCTTAAAAAAGTAAATTTTAATGTGTTATGAAACTGTCTTTCAGGTCAGTTTGGAAACCCTTTAAACAACTATATTCGCCATTATGAAGGTTTGTCATATGACACTGAAGCTTTGCACAGCAGCCATCAGAGAGCCAAAAGGGCATTACAGCCTCAAGACAAGACGGTGCACTTGGACTTCCATGCTCACGGAAGGTTAGTTCAGTACAAAGCACACCTTTCCTTAATGATATCCACCTACTCCTAATTGCAACTGAAATTTGACCCCCACTTACATGCTTTATGTAACTGCTTCGTCAAAGGTAAACCATTATTAAACAAAATATTTGGTTTCTTTCTTGCCTTGTTTATTGCACAATTATTTCTCCCCATTTAGTTGTCTTCAGTTCAACTTAAGGAAAACCTGCAATGCTTTTTAAAATTTTATTACAACTGGAGTTGTGGAAGTACAAATTATTATTGTGTACTGGTGTCAAATTTGACATTGCGGTATAAGTTTGCCTAATATCACAATAACAAAGAAAGTACTTGGATGCAATTTTTAGAAGACCGTTATTATTTAAAGTTATACGTACTCTGTTTTTGTGCATTAGGTATTGTGTAAGTGTCTGAGAAATGAAAGTTACAAATGTAAGTATGGTTCTATGAATCCCAGCTGACCGTCAGAGGGCGATGCTGAAAGTACTGAATACTCCCTTTAGCACATGTGTAGTTTTAGTAGTAATGCCAAACGAGTCGCACCTGTGAAAGACCGGATGACCATCAAAAATCTCTAAATCCTGGCGTCATGTGAGGCTCTGTTACAGAATCTTCATGCGAATGCAAGGATGAGTGACAGAATCTCTGGCGGTTATTTGGGATTCATAGAACCATTTGTAAACTTTTTTTATTTCATCCCTACTGACCACCAGAGGGCGGTGCTGAAAACACTGAATGACTAATACCAGTGATGTCACGAGGAGTCCTGATTAGTTACCTCAACTGAGACAGCAGATCCCTCCTGCTCAGAAGACACCATGGGACACTGCGACACAGACTCCCTAGCTGCGTGAACCATGGCCTTGCTGGCCAGTACGGCGCCATTAGCAACCACCATTTTGCCCTCCTGGAGAACTCTCTGGATGGTAGGCCAAACCACAGAGAGGGGCAGAAAAGTGTATAACATAAAATGTGGCCAAGGATGAGCCAGTGCATCCTGGTCCAGTGCGCCCACCGCCCCATAAGGGAATCTCACGGTGGACACTGAGTGGACGTCTCTGTGCCGAACAGATCTTCCTCTGCCTGGCCAAATGATCACGCGTACCACATCACTGTGAAGGGACCACTCTCCCGGAGCAGCCCTGTGGCGAAAGAGGGATTCTGCAACCTGATTTCGCCCTCCTGGCAAATGCACTGTTCACAGATTGGACAGGCCATGAGTTGCCTATTACAAAAAGTCTCTGGACACTTGCAGAAGTTGCGCTGACCTGGTGCTGTCTTGATGATTGACATGGTAGAAGACAGAAGTGTTGTCTGACCGGATCAGAACATGGTTTCCTATTAGAAGGGGAAGAAATTGCCTGAGAGCCAAATGGACAGTATGGAGCTCCAGCACATTGGCGTGACACCAGAGGCCCTAAAACTGCTCTGTGTTGCCACACTGCGTGATCTGTCGTGATCACCTATCTGCGACACACTACCATCCCCAAGGGGACAACTCTGCAGTGATAAGCTCAGTCTCTTCACAGACTCATGACCAGAAGAAATGACTGTGTCACCACCAGTTTGCAAGGTCTGTGCAGCTTGGCGTACAGGTGAAAGCCGTTGAACCACCTCTGCAAAGTGCATAGCAACAGCAGGCCGAAAGCACACAACCTGAGTAACTGGCGTTAGTTTGACTACCAGCTGGAGGAAGGCAACATACGGAAACTGCCCAGTGAAGACAACAAAGTTAGAACCAAACTGTTGTTTCTCTGGACTTGCCCACAGCCATCAGCATCTACAATTACTATTTGAAAAATCTTACATAATAAAGATTTATAAAGTGCACAGAAAAGTAGGAGTCCATCCCTACTTTACCAAAATGATAATGGCAAAATGGTCTAAGTCTGTGTGAGGCTGTGGTGAACCAGAGTTCAGTCATGTAATTGCTTAAGAATTATGGTAAGAAGAGGTATTTGTATATTTACACCAAATTGAGATATCGCTCCAGCAACAACCTGCAGAGTAAAGTGCTAAAGTTCAAAGTGTCGCTGTTGATTCTGCAGCTCTGAGATTTTGAGTATGAAACTTATGGTCTGTCTTTTTCATTACATACTTTTAGTCCAAGTTTAAATGATTAATTATTGAAGAGGCTAATTGTGCCCTTTTTTTCTTCCCTTTATAGACATTTCAACTTACGTCTGAAGAGGGATATAAACCTTTTTTCTCCAGATCTTGTCATAGAAGTATCAGGAAAAGAAGAAACTATTGATACTTCACATATTTACAGTGGAGAAATCTTTGGTAAGTTGTTCTCTGTCTTCACATTGCTTAATGTTTAAAGGTTTTTATTGTCTATAGGCCTCTTTAAAGGACAATAATTGTACTTTTACTAATATATCAAGAAATACCACATTTAATTTTAGTCAAAATGTACCTACTATAAACAATTTAATGAAGTGAGCCAAAAATAACTTGTAAAACAAAGCAAACAATGAATAGTGATTAACAAATATTTATAGACTTCCAACTATTTACAAACTGAGCAGGTACATTAGGTATTGTGTAACATTATCCACGAGGGTCTAATAAAAAGATTAATTGGCTGAATAATAGCTTTAAATATACAACTCTGTATTTAAAGCTTTACAATGCCTTCAGATATGAAACATCTAGCGGCTGACTGGGATTGTCAAATTATTAAGGCAAATTCAGACGTGTTAATAACTGTTTAAATAATTGGAAATTTTTGTTACTTTTTTTTCCTTTGTCAGGTGAGAGAGGCACTCTGACTCATGGCTCTGTGGTTGATGGGCGTTTTGAGGGTTTCATTAAAACCCACCAAGGAACGTTTTATGTCGAACCCTCAGAGAGATATCTGAATGACAGCCAAGTGCAGTTCCACTCCATCATTTACCATGAAGATGACATTCGTAAGTACTTAATAGGATTAAAACCAATATTAAAGAATATATATATAATAATACTAGGTATATGTAAAAAAATTCATTAACTTCAAAAAGTGCAAAAGTTTGCCATTATTTTTGTTTCAGAAAGTGAAACCTGTTTAAACATAAGTGTTCATTACACACAGGGTAAAATATGTCTGTTTATTTCATATAATTTTGATAATTGTCTCGGACAGATAAAATTCAGTGTTTTAGAAAATGTGAATATTGTAAAAAGTTTGAAACTTTTTTGTTGCACCACTAATAAGCTAAGTCACTACAAAAGTAGGAATGCACCAATAGGAAAATTTTGGCCTATATTGATGTATGGTACTAAGATTGCAGTTGTGACCCATAACCAATATTTATTATTGTTATAAACATTACATAACTCAAAAAACATACCACCAAAACCCCTACCCACAAAAAATATAAACAGCAACTAGATGGAAATACATTTGGTTGTTATTATTGGTAAAGTTGTATTTGAGCAACTAGGATTTTCTCCAGTTGTATGGAATGTAGTAAATGTATATGGGATACATCTGCCACCTGTAGCTATATAATGCAAATCAGCTGGCTGAAAAGAAAGCTACTATACTTCTCTTCTACAACACAGACAAATAGAGCTTAATTTTTGTTGCAAGTAACGTGGGAGTCATAGGTTGGAGTTAAAGGAGCAATATAATGATCTCACACTGGCATGTTTGTTCATATAAGACTCCAAATATTAGGACTTTACAAAAAACATACAGAAAAATAGATATGAAGTTCTTCACAATTGTTGAATTTAGTTTAGTTTGTTTGTTTAGATGCCGATATTGCTGTTGGGTTTAAAAGCACAAACCCTTCCTGATTTATTAAATATGACTGTGGTAGAGTAAGACCTCAGAAAACTGGTTTTATTTTCTTGCCACAAGGGAAGAGCTCGGTCTGCATCTTCGGTTTAGCCTCACCAGAAAGTCGGCCAGCTTCTTCAATATTCCGAGTTCCCTTTTGTCTTTTTATTAGTGAAGCAACTACAAACACAAGGTCACGTAAATACAGTGCTGGCCAAAAGTATAGGCACCCTTGCAATTCTGTCAGATAATACTCAATTTCTTCCAGAAAATGATTGCAATCACAAATGGTTTGGTATTGATTTCTTAATTTATTTTGCTTGCAATGAAAAAACACAAGAGAGAATGAAAAACAAAAAAAAAGTCAAATCAATTATCATTTTACACAAAACTCCAAAAATGGGCTGGACAAAAGTATTGGCACCCTCAGCCTAATACTTGGTAGCACAACCTTTAGACAAAATAACTGTGAAAAACCACGTCAGGTAACCATCAATAAGTTTCTTAGAATGCCCTGCTGGAATTTTAGACCATTCTTCTTTGGCAAACTGCTCCAGATCCCTGAGATTTGAAGGGTGCCTTCTCCAAACTGCCATTTTGAGATGTCTCCACAGGTGTTCTATGGGATTCAGGTCTGGACTCATTGCTGGCCACTTTAGAAGTCTCCAGTGCTTTCTCTCAAACCATTTTCTAGTGCTTTTTGAAGTGTGTTTTGGGTCATTGTCCTGCTGGAAGACCCATGACTTCTGAGGGAGACCCAGCTTTCTCACACTGGGCCCTACATTATGCTGCAAAATTTGTTTGTAGTCTTCAGACTTCATAATGCCATGCACATGGTCAAGCAGTCCAGTGCCAGAGACAGCAAAGCAACCCCAAAACTTCAGGGAACCTCCGCCATGTTTGACTGTGGGCATGTTCTTTTCTTTGAAGGCCTCGTTTTTTTCCCCTGTAAACTAAGTTGATGCCTTTACCCAAAAAGCTCTACTTTTGTCTCATCTGACCAGAGAACATTATTCCAAAACGTTTTTGGCTTTCTCAGGTAAGTTTTGGCAAACTCCAGCCTGGCTTTTTTATGTCTCTGGGTCAGAAGTGGGGTCTTCCTGGGTATCCTACCATAGTCCCTTTTTATTCAGACGCCGACGTATAGTATGGGTTGACCCTGTTGTACCCTCGGACTGCAGGGCAGCTTTAACTTGTTTGGATGTTAGTCGAGGTTCTTTATCCACCATCCGCACAATCTTTCGTCGAAATCTCTCGTCAATTTTTCTTTTCCGTCCACATCTAGGAAGGTTAGCTACAGTGCCATGGGCTTTAAACTTCTTGATGACACGGTAGACACAGGAACATTCAGGTCTTTGGAGATGGACTTGTAGCCTTGAGATTGCCCATGC
The DNA here is from genome assembly GCA_032876305.1 of Orestias chungarensis. Taxonomy (NCBI): domain Eukaryota; kingdom Metazoa; phylum Chordata; class Actinopteri; order Cyprinodontiformes; family Cyprinodontidae; genus Orestias; species Orestias chungarensis. The sequence continues at coordinate 2,073,725 of JAVLVB010000768.1, read as the reverse complement.
TGCCTCACAATTTTGCTTTTCAAGTCCTCAGACATTTGTTTGGTCTTCTTTCTTTTCTCCATGCTCAATGTGGTACACACAAGGACAGAGGTTGAGTCAACTTTAATCAATTTTAACTGGCTGCAAGTGTGATTTAGTTATTGGCACCACCTGTTATGTGCCACAGGTAAGTAACAGGTGCTGTTAATTACACAAATTAGAGGAGCATCACATGATTTTTCAAAGGGTGCCAATACTTTTGTCCACCCCCTTTTTATGTTTGGTGTGGGATTATATCCAATTTGGCTTTTTGACAATTCTTTTTGTGGTTTTCCATTGAAGACAAATTAAATTATCATTTTAATATCAAAGCATTTGTAATTGCAATCATTTTCTGGGAGAAATGGAGCATTATCTGACAGAATTGCAAGGGTGTCAATACTTTTGGCCAGCACTGTATCTAACCAGGCAAATGGAACCCGTGTTCCATGCGTCCTGTTCAGGAAATAGAAGTTTATACATATGGTGGTGATAATCCTGAGTTGGTGACAGGTTGTAACCACAAACATGCTTGTTCCATTAAGGTGGTTTCATTCCATTACATCATTTCTCTAACACTAATCAGCTCTCGTATATGTGTAGCATACAGAATGAATCCACTTTTCTCATCCAACTCTCTCTGGCAGATTATCCTCATAAGTATGGCTCAAAGGGAGGCTGCGCTGACCACTCTGTGTTTGAAAGGATGGAGAAATATCAGGCATCCGGAGTTCAGAAGCCAAGCAATGTAAGTTCCCACTTCATAACAAACCACTTTCTGCTTTGCAATCAGCAGGGAAAGGATGGTGAAATATTAAGTTCCTGGTTCATTATCAGCTTTTTTACACTTGACAATGAGGGCTTATGTATGCTTCAGCATCATTGGCCTTTGATATATGTAATTTTTTAAATGCATCCATCAATTGACTTGCATTTCCTAGAGGACATTGTTCTTCCCCTCTGTGCTCTTTGTCTTTTTCATTAGACCCAATACACATTGTAGTATTCAGCAAAGTGAAACAAAGATCAAAACTAATTTATGGTTACTTTTTCACAGGGGGTCAGCAAGGCGACCGAAGGTGATGATGATGTTGATGATGGCGGCTCTTATGGTCCTGTAATTTTGAGGAAAAAGAGAGCAACAGGCAAGGAGAAAAATACCTGCCAGCTTTTTATCCAGACTGATCACACCTTCTATAAATACTACGGCACAAGGGAGGCTGTCATTGCCCAGGTACTCAAAAACAATTTTATTTTAATTTCTCAACATATGTTGTCGCAAAACACTTCACAAGCCAGGCAAATCTGGTCTATATATAGAAATATGTGGTGAGCTCACCAATTTTTGAGACCTATTTAGAGTCATTGCAGTGCAGTTAACTAATAATACAACTGCTCTAGTTTTATATGAACAGAGGATGATTTACACATTGTGACATGTTAAAATAGACATTTGAAAAAGCAGTAAAAATCTTGCAAAACATATTACATACTATTCCCCTCTGTCAGGTGCATGTTATGAGAATAACATTTGTGTTTGTCCCTCTCATTGTGTTGAGAGGATGAAGCAAAGGAAGAAATTGTATAGATTTGTGAAAGCAGTTTGTCGACTGTTGCATGTACACGACCACTTGTGTAATCAAGTACCTTTTCTATAGATCTCCAGCCATGTGAAGGCTGCTGATTCCATTTACAAGGTCACAGATTTTCTGGGTATACGGAACATTAACTTCATGGTTAAAAGGATCAGAGTGAGTTGAATTTTATAAATATTCAATCTAAGTGGTACAGTATTGATAGTTTATAATAAATTTACTTGAAACAGATTTAGCAAGTAGTATTGAAGCAGTGTGGAGTATAATGACGCTCTCTCTACAAAATGTATTTTTTTAAACTGCCAGTCTGTTTCTTCCAGATTAATACCACAGACACGGATCAAAGTAATCCTTTTCGCATTCCCAATATTGGTGTAGAAAAATTTCTGGAGCTTAACTCCGAGCAGAACCATGACGAATACTGCCTGGGCTACGTCTTTACTGACAGGGACTTTGATGATGGTGTCCTTGGCTTGGCTTGGGTTGGGGCTCCTTCAGGTTGGTGTTACACCCAGAAACCATTTCTTCAGTGAAATTTGTGTACACTTGTTCTCACAAGTGTTGGGTGATGTTTTACATTTGTTTTCTCAAGAACTCAATTAAACATTCACTTTTGTTAGTTACAGTGTTACCCAGCATGCTGTTTTTTTTTTTGTTTTTTTTTCAAGAACTTGGAAAAATGTTAATGGAGGTCTAATCTGCTTAATAATCCCTAGAGATGATTATAATGAGCACAGTTACAATATTTACATTTTAAATCAAGGTACTGTGGCTAGTCGTTATATTCGATATCTTTTTTATTTTAATGATGGCAAATGGTGTATATTTATAATTTACCTAGTTGAAGTCTTCTCACTGGGATGGACAGAGAAAACTATTGGTGATACAAGAGGTTTTTGCAGAGTGAATATTGTGCTGATGTGGCGGAGATAATGTATTGACGACATTCATAATGTAATGTAGTGTAATGGTAATCTTTGAAGTATTTATTTATCTATGAGTGTTTTTTCTTTTTTAATTGACAGAGCTTTCTACGTTCACTTTTGCAATTTTCAGCCTTACCCCATAGCAGTATAAATATAAAAATGTCTAAGTATAACAACTTTTAATTGAGCCTTGAAGTAAGAAATGCATGGACTATTCTTTCAGCATCTCTCTTGAACAAAATATGTACAATTTTGGCACTATTCCTAAGTTGAAAAAAACTTAGGAAAACTTAAGAAACTCCCAAAGACCTGTTAAATGGGATTTAAATGACTTATTTTTGTAAAAACAAAATTACACAAGTGTATTAGAGATCAAGTGATTGACTACCAATATATATATATATATATATATATATATATATATATATATTTTTTTCTCATTTTTTGTCATTGTTGTGTAAAAGCAGAGTGGCTTAGGTGTTATTCCAGGTTAAAGATGGAATATTTGCTTAACTTGTTGGGCAGATGATAAGTCCAGTAATGTTTGTGAATCTTAATGGTAATTTAACATGACCGCATAGCTAATTTGGAAACTAATGCTTTAAACCAAAATAATTGACAGACAATAAGAGACATGAGAAGACTTGGTTGCGGTAAGCTACGTGGTTGGTTTTAGAGGAGGTTTCGAGGAAAACTAAACGCAGACATTTGTAGGAGTAAAGTGTAGGAGGGTCAGACGATCAGTGCAGTAATAAGGATTTCTGCTTATCTGCAATGATAATATTGTGCATAACTCCTTGCCATGATTTGGTTTTGTGTTACTTCAATGCTGGAAGCGGCTGCATTATGATCCCAGGCATTTACATGATCAAGAGGAATCTGCTCTGGTTCAGTTTTTTGTTGTGGTTTTTTTTTATTTCTATAACATGATTCCAAGAATATTACACTGCTAAGAAAATAAAGGGAACACTCACATGACACATCCTATATCCAAATAATCAATGGAAGTCAAATTTATCAGCCAATGGAGGCGTGGATTTGGAGTCACACAAAAATTAAAGTGAAAAAACACAGGCTGATCCAACTTTAATGAAGTGTCCACAAAACAAGGTAAAATTGGACTCAATACTGTGTGTATTGGGACCAACCGAACCAGCATATGGTCTCACAAGGGGTGTAAGGAACACATCTCGGTACCTAATGGTAGTTAGGCTACCTCTAGCAAGTACATGGAGGTCTGTAGCCCTCCAAAGAAATGCCACCCCATACATTATTGACCCACTGCCAAACCAGTTATGCTTAAGGATGTTGCAGGCAGCAGAACGCTCTCCACTATGTCTTGAGACTCATGTGCTCAATGTGAACCTGCTGTCATCTGTGAATATTACAGGGCGCCAGTGCTGAATTTGCTAATCCTGTTGTTCTCTGGCAAATGCAAAGCATCCTGCACGGTCTTGGGCTGTAAGCACAACCCCTGTCTCCCAGTGTAATGCCCTGTCTCCTCATAGCACCTCCAAGGTCTGGGCACTAGTCTGATAGACACAGCAAACCTTCTTGCCACAGCTCACATTGATGTACCATCCTGGATGAGCTCTACCACCTGAGCCACTTGTGTAGGTTGTCCGTTGTGGTAGCTAGAGTCCGTCTCAAGCTACCACGAATGTGATAGAACCACCAGCATTCAAACTTGACCAAAAAATCGACCAGAAAGCATAGGTATTGAGAAGCAGTCTGTGGTCCCCTCATGCAGAACCACTCCTTTATTAAGTGTGTCTGCTAATCGCTAATGATTTCCACCTGGTGCCTATTTTATTTGCATATCAGCAAGTGAAATTGATTGTCAATGAGTGAGGCTTCCTAAGTGGACAGTTTGATTTCCAATAAGTTTGATTTACTCTGAGTAATATTGTGTTGCTCAAGTGTTCCCTTCATTTTGTATAAAAGTTTCTGTTTTTTTCGCTCAATGTTTCTGAAAGACATTTAAGCAAATTCCAGGTGATTATTCTTGGAATTCCTAACAATAAGGATGTCTTGCACCATTGAAATGTTTTTTGTAATGATTATTACTGCTCAACAGGATCCTCTGGAGGCATCTGTGAAAAACACAAGGTTTACTCTGATGGAAAGAGGAAGTCTCTTAACACCGGTATCATCACTGTACAAAACTATGGTTCACATGTCCCTCCTAAAGTGTCACACATCACCTTTGCGCATGAAGTTGGACACAACTTTGGCTCTCCTGTAAGTTACATGACATAACGTGGCTCACATGAAGCTACTCCATGTGTTAAGGAGAGAATTTTAGTGACTTCTGTTTTATAGCATGACTCTGAGATTGAATGCACCCCTGGAGAGTCTAAGGAGAAGAGCAAAAAGGAGACGGGAAACTACATCATGTACGCCAGAGCCACATCGGGGGACAAAATCAACAATAACAAGTTCTCTATCTGCAGCATTCGCAGTATAAGCGAAGTTCTAAAGAATAAGAGGAATATTTGTTTTGTTGGTAAGTTTTCTCCGTTTAACAATGTAGCAAAACTTTTTTTATGTGTGGAAGATTTGTGGAAGATTCTGTTTTAATCAGATATATCTCTACTCAGAGTCGGGTCAACCTATCTGTGGTAATGGACTAGTAGAAGATGGAGAGCAGTGTGACTGTGGCTACAGTGATGAGTGTAAAGACCCCTGTTGCTATAATGCTAATGAAGATGACGATAAAAAGTGCAAACTACAACCTGGAAAAATGTGCAGGTCTGGCTCTCCTCGAGTTCAGCAAACAAAATACCTTGTTGTGACCCATTTTTGTCCCCCATGTTTAATTGCTGAAGTGTAATATTTATTTCCGACAGTCCCAGCCAAGGCCCATGTTGTACACCTCAATGTGATTTCAAGGGTTCTAGTGATTGGTGCAGACCAGCATCTGAATGTGCTGCAGAAAGCTTTTGCAACGGACTCACTGCATTGTGTCCAACCTCCCAACCAAAGGAGAACCTCACCACTTGCCATGCCGACACACAAGTTTGCATCAATGGGGTATGTGGATAATTACTTTATTAAGTATTTTCTGAAATTAAAATTCAGTCTGAAAACATTATGAAGTATAGGTAGAACAGTTCTAAAATGTGAGAGCAGCTTGTTTTTATGGGTTTAAAAATAGGTTCAGACATAAAACACATTAATGAGCGATATTGCTACAAACCATCTAAAGCATTTATTTTATTTTCCTGCTAAATTGTTCACATGCTCCACTTTTCTATTCAAAGTTAAGAATAAGCGTAACCATTTTAAACAACAAAATGCAGAAATAAAGAATTTGTGTAAGCATTAATAAAAACATTTCACCCAAATTATACATCATCCGTATGTTGCAGCTTAAAACCTAACATGTGAATGCTCATAGCTGACAATCATGTGAAGATTCACACATTTTACTCCAAAATTGATGAAAACAAAGGTTTAGTAGTTTTTATATATTTTTTTGTAAAATGTTTCTTCCTGCTTGTTGTATATAGGTCTGCTCTGGTTCTATTTGTGAAAAGTACAATCTGGAAATGTGCACTTGCACCAGCCAAGATGGCAAGGATGAAGCAGCTGAGCTTTGCCATGTTTGTTGCATGGAGAAAAGTGAGTAAACATCCATCCTCTATAATAAATCCAAAATGTAACATGTTAATTGTAATTCTCAGTTTGAGCGACATAGTTTATTGTATCACAGGAATCACTGGAAGAAGGAACTTATATTGTATAATAAATTGTAAAATATTGTAAAATAAATAATAATAATAATAAAATAATTGGAGACATTTCTGTCTTAGAAATATTTTTTTGCGCAATCATCTAAAACATTTAATTTTTAATTTTTATCATCTGTGTTTCAAAATCATCCAATGAAACTGAAAGAAACACTTGATATGTAACACTCTTTGTGTAAGGATTGGATAAACTTGTGCTTACTCTTTTGGAATTGGATTACTGAAATTAATCAATTATTCACTGCTATTCCTGGATACACACAAATCTTTTTGTTCTTACTCTTATAGTTAGAAATGTTTTCTAAGATTTTCTTTGACTGTATTTCATCCAGCGGATGCTAGCACCTGCAGCAGTACCGGCTCAGAAAGATGGGCTAAATTCTTTGCAAACAAAGTGAAAACGCTGCAGCCCGGCTCGCCCTGCAATGATTTTAAGGGATACTGTGACGTCTTCAAGAGGTGTCGGCTGGTGGATGCAGATGGGCCTCTGGCAAGGCTGAAGAAAGCTATTTTCAACCCAGAGCTTTATGAGAATATCGCAGATTGGATCGGGGTGAGTTTTGGCTTAAGAAAGGTGTACAGCTTTGAAATGAAACTATATTTTTTTTCTCTGTAAATGATCATGTTCTATATTCTTTACTTTTAAGGCTCACTGGTGGGCTGTGCTCTTGATTGGTGTTGCTGTTATCCTGCTGATGGCGGGGTTTATCAAGATCTGCAGTGTGCACACTCCCACCAATAACCCTAAACTTCCACAAGCAAAGACAATTCCTGTCACAGGTACAAATGGCAATTTTATTGAAAAGTGTTTCTCTCTATTTTCATTGAAGAAGTACTATTACCCAAAAGACTCTAAAGAAATGCTTGAAATGTTCAGATGAAAGTTAATACGCAAATGAACTGATAGTTAAACAATTTATTAATAGTTTGAGTCTTAATTAAACTTGTTTGCTCCCCTGGTAAAAATCTGAAAAATAACCTCTTTAAATATTTTAGGTAAATCCTTATTTCTGGTATCTGATGTGCCCTATAAGAATCCCTCATTGATAAATAGTTTGTTTTAAAGCTTTACACAGTACGGAATTGGCCCTTTTAAGATTTAAAAAAATATACTTAGGTGACTGCTATTATTGTGAATTTAGATTTATCTGCTGCATTTGAATGTGAATTATATTTTATATTCTTGTTTAGTGCAATCTGTAGGTCAGTAGCATTGAAGTGGTACAAACTTAATTTGGCAGAGCAAAGTTTTTGATTAGTCTTAGTTTTTGATTAGTCTTCCTTAAACATATTTATTTGTTCACACCAGGATTTAGGATTGAGATGATTATGAAGGTTTGATTTATTCTGGAGAACCATTTCTCTGTTGCTGGCCTACGCATCTGATGTTGTACTGTGGTAACTTCTAGTGATGACCACATTTCAATTTCAATTTATTCGTATTGCCCGGTATTTTAAAGACTTCTTTACGCTATGCAGACTTTTAATATCCCCATTACCTTTGAAAGAGAACCATAGATCCTCCACCAAACTTGCATATGGTAGAAATAAGATTCCTTTCCAGAAAATGATCTTTTGTTGCATACCAAACTCATGTCGAGTGTTGATGAACTTGTTCTGTTTTCAACATCAGTCTAAATGTTGGCAATGCCCCCGTTGTTATTTTAATTTACAATAGTTATGCAAAGTTGGCTTTTTCCAAATGTTTTGTAGAGATACCAACAGGTATTTGTTTGTGCATATGTTTTAGTTACAGATTCTAAGATGAAAGTTTTGATATATAGTAAAACAAATAACAGATGCGTAAGTGCTATAGTACTTGTACTACATGTTTCTGTAATTATATTCATACCTGTAAAACACTATTTTTGTTTTCAAACCTAATCTAACACTGACATGCATATCCATCAGATACATTGAGAAGAATTAGAGAAACCCGCCGCCAACAACAACACCAAAGACGAGGGCCGCAACGCAATAATGTTAGGACCCCTGAACAGCACATCATGCTGGGCAACCGACCCTGAGACTACGCCGGGTCTTTGCCTTTTGTTCTTAGTGCCTACAACAGGAGCACTTTACTCCAAAGAGTTGCCTTTACCACGTATTGCAATATTGGAAGAGCTTTAAACTGAAGATGTTTTATTTGTGGGGTTTACAGTCTTTTCCTCCTCTACTCTGGGAGACACTTTGATAATGGTTCACAAAGTTTTTTATAGGAAAAAAATATTTCAAGCAGGGACCTGGGGAGGTTTGCTTTTGATTTTCTATGTGTTCTTAATAATCTTGTTTTTTGTTTTTTCATTGTAAGATTTTTGTTGCTCATCTTGTATGAGAATGGATGAGAGACCTATGGCTTTTTTTAGTGTGGCCTTAACATTTTCTCTCTTGTTTGCAATCGCATGTTTCCTTGATCTCCTCTTGAACGCCCTCATAATTAGTGTGATGGCAGCTAAGTGTCAAATGAGTTTCAACTGCCTGTAAAAAAAGACTGCAGTGACATTATTCCTTGAACAGTAGCTTTTCATTTTTCTAATTCAGTTTTCCTTATTGTTTGGTGTAGTTTTTCCTCCTTATTTCAGAAAAAGAATTCCTTGGGTAGTCAAGTTTGTTTACTGTCCTACTTCATTTTCTCTGGATCACTAAATCAATGATGCTCAACTATGAAAATGGTGCATGCATATTTAGGGGAGAAATGTCCAAGACAGTTTGCAAGAAAATATGCAGAAACTAAAATATTTAGAGGAAACATTTTTTTAAATTACAGATTGTACCACAATTTCCCTCTATCATAAGTGGCATATTCCATACTTTTAGATTAAGAAGGCCAAAAAAAACCCACCTGAAAAAAGTAAGTTCTTTACAGCCTGTCAAACAACCAATTCTGTTTGAATGAGCAGAAATTTTCTTTTTTTTTTTAATAAAATATATTGCAATTCAGATTATTTGGTATATGTGGAAGAACTGAATCTTATCAGGAAGGGATGTGGGGCCTTGATGCATCGTCTTATTCTGTATAACTGCATTAAAATGTGCCTACATTACACAGCATGAGTTGGGTGGCAATGTTGCATTACCGCTAAACAAGACCTGCAGAAATTCAAAAGTTTTACACCAGATTGCAGAAATGCCCGTATATTGGAAATGGGGTGTCAAAATCCAGTAACATTTATATCTTGAATAGCTCATTGATTACCAAACCCAAGACTTTTAGATTCTCAAGTAATGTAATTTTGAATCCCACCCTAAACTTCCATTTTCCTCATTCAGGATATAGGTCTATCACCTTGAAACAGACTAGTGAAGCCAGTAAAAATGGATGTTTGTTTTGAGTTAAGGTGGGGAGAGTACAGAAAATTGCTATATGAACCGATGCTGCAACCCAAAGTTGTTTTTTGTATCCAAAGTGCCATATTCTCACTGAGCAGTCCATGCCGTATTGCAGAGCTCATTAGTGAAGAAATTGGCCTTATCAGAGATCTCTTTAAGTAAGCATGGTAAAACAGTACGTTAGAATGATTGTATATTTATATTTTTCTTTATTTTTGTTCTGTTTTTATTTTTTCTCAGCATTTGCTTGCTATTGCTTCATTAGGACTCTCTATGTATTTCTGGTACCAAAATTAAAACCCTCTGAATTTTACTTTGCAGTAATCCTATATTTTTATTTTACAACACCAATTTTCATGGGCATGAGTGAAGTGCAAGCAAAAAGCATCAGACCTGAGACTAACAAGTAGTAAGACAACATGGATTTAATTAGACCGGTGAGAGTGTGCAGTAATATCTGAATTTAATTGGAGATCCTTTAAATCAGAGCAATGTGTCAGACCAGTTTATCCAGAACATTACCCAAATGCTCAAATTCAATTACGGTGTGGGGAATTTTGAGATTAGGTCAACATCTATAACTTGTTGTACTACTTAGACTGTTTTTGGACTTTTTTTGCTTTATCTAGCATAAAAGGCCACAGCTATGAGAGATTAAAATGTGTCTTAAGTGTGCTGTTAGGCCGTGTGTATACTAACAACTTTTAGTTTAAAGCAGTATTAACAACTTCATCAATGTGATCTAATCAAATAGGACTGCATAAACACAATTTCTATGTGATCCTAGTCTTGAATACAGCTATATGAAAGTTTGTAACTTTAAATCATCATTTCAAGTGATGGCACCTCATTTGCAGCTGAAATGACAAAAAAGCAACAAAATGTTTACTGAGCTGTGATGTGTGACTCCTCACCATCTAATTTTGTGTATCTGTTTCTTTAACTAAATATACCTAATAAACACAAATTTTTTTCCTGATTCTAACTACTAAATTATGTCCATTTGTGATCTAATTTTGAGACTAATGGTGGAATATTGTGTATTTTAATTTTTTTTTTAATCGTGAGTTGCCTAACAGTTGTGAGCTAAATTCCCCATTGTAGTGTATAATTACACACTAGGAATATGGAAACACTGTTTCCAAAACACGTTAGCCTGTTTCCTCCAGTGACTGAACAGTCATAATGGATGAATCACTTTGTTGAGCTGGGCCCAGTGAGATAAAGGCAGAGCTAAACTACACAATTACTTGGTTCTTCTCCGTAAATATTTAACATATGATAAAAGAGCAGCCAGGGAACTAATATTTTAATCCAACTGCAATCCCGGTCACAGAAGATGTCGCGTTAAAAATAGAATTACGACTCATAATTTCTGTTTTTTTATTTTTCTGTCCAGGATCATGGCAAGTAGAATGGATTTTTGGGTTCCCTAGCTGTATTTAACAAATTTGGTTTTTCAAGGGAGGCGTTAAAGTAAGCCTCCCTTGATACCCAAACTGGAGCAAACTGGATAGTATTGCATGTGTGATTGTGCGTGAGCATGCACAAGTTGGAATGCAAGTCTTACATGACTTATGCTCAGCCAGAGCGGGCAGAGGGAGCACAGGGTCCAGTATACCGGGCCACCCAAGAGCACAGAGATCAGATAACCAACCACAGAGATGTCACACACCCTACCAGAGGACAGCGGAGGGGGCCCGGGTTAGACTCGCCGTGCAGCAGAGCCCCAAAGCACCAGGAACAGTAGCTTACTTGCCCTCACCAGCCACATGCCCCTAAAGCCCCCAAGTGTGTGGGTGAGTGTTGTGGACTGGAGCCAGAGAGAGGGGTGTTAAGACCGGGAGCAGAGGCGCTGCCCTTGGATGATGGGACCAAATGTCCCCAGAAGTAACCCCCATCTCCTGGCAGCCACCAGGGGGCAGGAGGGACCAAAGCATGCCTAACCCAGGGGAAGAATGACTGTGTCCCGATAGCCACGACCAACCCCAGAAACAACCCACCTGCCAACCAAGAGGTGTCCGGGGAGAAGAGAAGGGAAAGGGAAACAAAAACAAGCAATTACTGGGAGCATGGGGCCCCCCAAAAACCCCCAGACAGGGAGAAATGCACCCCCACACACACACAACCCCCGCCCCCCAACAATCCACTCAGCACCACCACCCGCCATCACACTCCCTTGTGGAGTTCACCCAGCCTTGGTCCAGAGTCGGCCCTGACCGGCCACTGGGCTGGCACGTCCAAAGTAGCCCGAACACTCCTGGACACAGACGGACCTCATAACCAGGCGCAGCTGAACCCAGATGTGTATCTCAAAGCATTCTCCACTGTGCAAAACAACACAATCTGACACTACTACCCCCTTTTCTCCCCGGAGACTTGAAAGAGTCCTCTTATGTAACCTTCAGAAGACCAGAACAAAACCTGTTTAATCAGTTAGTTGCCAATAACAATATTGGTGAATGCCCACTGAATACCAACGGCACAAACGGCTAGAGATGCACTAAAACCGCCCATACTATCAACTTCTTTTTCTTGACTAGCAGTGATTAAATAATAAATAAATCAATAAACGCATCAAAACGAAGAGCTTCCACTATTTTTAGGCTGTAATCACATCAACCAAGAGAATGTACTCTGATGCTCTTGAATACAAATCAGATTAGGGTTAGGGCTTGTCCTTCGAGGAATGTTGTAATTCCTACTACTACTACTATTATTTATAATAAAACTACTATATAACTGAAATTAGTGTCCAATACAACCGGAAATCAACATGGTCCAAGAGAAGTTTTATTAGTGTATGTTTGTTCCGACTGCGGTCATTATTCCTAATCTTACCTGCTCATAGTTTAACTATTGGAGCTTGGATATCTCCTTAGGTTTGGTTTCCAATTTGTAGTTGCTGCAATAAAAAATGTCAAGAGACCAAGAATCTTGACAGATATTCAAAAAAATATACTGTAGGTGCCTGATCTAATGGTAAAGATTCTGCTTAGAAAGAGGACAACCTAACTTAGGACCTCCATAAAACACAAACAGCGTAATTTATTTAACTTATGCCTCCAGAACCTGTACTGGGAACAAACACTCAGACCCATTGCTGGGTTCTTCTGGCTTGTGGCGAAACCGTGCCAATTTCAAAGGCTATTTACAATGAGAAAGGGACAACACTTTAGGAGCAAATGCAGATTGTGGCCACAAAATGACATCCGTGCTGTCTAGACACCACCTGAAACACGAATGGCTAACAGAAAGAGCAGGCAGCTTGCCAACCCTCTTTGCAAAGACTACTCCCAGCAAAAAGGACAGCTGCCCTTATCAAATGGAGACTGGAGAAACTCCAAGATGGTGGATAGTGGACAGAACACCATTGGGAAAACTGACCGCTTCTGTTTTCATACTTTCCAACCCTCTTGCTGAGAGAATAGCCAACAAAATGGCACTCTTACATAAGGGCCATTAGAGGTCCATCTATTTCAAATGCTCACATGGAGGAGGACCAAGGGCAGATCCCAAACTGGTGCCCCGTGGAAATGCCAGTGGGTACTACCTACAAGCACCACTAGGAAAATGAGATACTTGATTATTTCTACCCACAGTACAGACATCAATAACAGAAAGATTATAGGAGACGCTAATTCCAATGGATTTCTAGAGACCCTCAGAGGCTGCGATGACCTAGTGCCACCTTGATGATTGATTTGGTTTTGACAACAGAACTGTCTTTCAGGATCAGAACATGTTTTCCTATTAGGTCGGGCAGAAAGTGCCTAAGAGTCAAATGTACAGCACGGAGCTGTGCGCTGTGATCCTTGTGACAGTGCACGGAGACAGCAAGCCTAAGGCTGGCCTCACTGACTGACCAACCTGAGTATAATGGACTGGGTTGACCTTAAGGCCCAACTTATTGGGATTTCCAACAGATAGGTGGGCCCTCATGGTGATCAAGTCCACTTTAACTCCAAGAAAGATGGTACACTGAGTTGACAAGTTTACGTTGAGGCCCCACTGGGTTGACCTTGAGGCTCAACTGGGACAGATGACCAAGGAGGTGACCTGTATCCTGAAAAGCACATGCTTGAGACTGGGCACTTCGTGGTATGGCAGAACCGTCAGTCACTTTCCACAGCCTGAATAATCTCTGATGATTGTGAGCATGTGAAAAGGCAACAACCTTAGATACTCATTGACTCCCCTCAGATCCAAAATGGGATGAAATCTACAGTGACCTTTACTTGGAGTTAATTGTGAGGACTCCATCAGCATTGTAGCTGGTAACCATTTAAGTAGGAATCATCCATGGTCCACAGAATGAGCAGCCCAGTAACTGAGCTGTGGATAGAAAAAAATGTGATGGCCAGCCTGGTGACATTTTTTCACCCCTAGGGGCCTTATAGGGGGCGCTGGCAAGGTTTTAAGGCCCGGGCCTGCCTAGTTGGGTGATGAAAGTCCATACTGGGTTCTAGCACGAGGATAAAATGTCCAAGGGTGATCACAATTTGGAAGCAGTGGCCAAGAATTGGGGCCAGTAGCCGGTCGCCTCAAAAGCTGAGATGGGGGCATTGCCCTGCTGAGGCCTGAAAGCTGCTGTCTTGTTTGGGATGCCTGTATGGTCCATCGCAGTGCAGCAGAACCTTACTCTGCCAAAGTTGACTGCACTAAACAAACATGTCGGTGAGTCTGGACTAAGAAAGACATCACTTGGCCAAGCTCTCTGGTCATCAGTGCAAAGGCCTGCAGTGCTGTGTAACTAAAGCCCACTGCTGCAGCTCCACCATCAGTGTCCTGAAGCTTATAGAGGGCGAACATGAGGTGCGCTAAGGAATTGCCAAGGCGGCCAGCACGTCCTTTTGCTTTGTAAAATTTACATAGAAGGTCATGTTTAACACAACATTGAGCCTGTGGGCACCAAACATCATAACACAAAGCTTCATCTGCTGACATGATGAGTTTGCCAACAGTAGGTTCAATCTTGGCCAGGTCATGCATAGCCGCCAACACCCGCCTATCTGCAGAGAGACTCTTGGCTCTTGGTTCCCGCCAACTTACCTATGACTCCCTCAGATATGCCTCTGATGGAGGCCCTAACAACACTCTGAAACTAAGATTAAGTCGACATCAGATGTACAAGCTGACTGAGACCATTCCTCAGCCATAAAGTGAGAGGCTGAGAAAGCTAGCAATATAAATATCCTCTTCTGTAGTCAAGTCAGGCATAGGTGGAGAAGAGAAACTACTGCTGCCACATGAGTATCCAATTGAAGTGTATAAAGCAAGGATTTTTTCTTTGGTAATTTGGAAGACAACTGCTCAACTCTAGCTAGGACGCCCTGATCTGACTTGGTTTGCTTTTTCTGTGAAGTAGCCACAGGAACTGTGGTCTCACCCCTTGTTTGGAACACCTAGGTGGGGCTACCTGCCCAGAAGGTGGAAGATCAGTGTCACACACGGGCTACAACAATTGAGCCAGGCGAGCAACCCTCAAAGCATGGGACATTAGCTTCAGTACATGTGTTACATAGTGAAAAAGTATATGTTTCCATGTTCTGCTTTTATATCAATTTTTTTATTTGTCTTTTAGCATGCTTGTTTGTATTTGCATTTTTATTTTTATTTGTATTTTGACATGCTAATTGCACCGTATTGTTATATTTGTTTTTTTTCCTGATTTTAGTTTATATTGATCAACATTAAATTTCTCTGTAACTCCCAAGCAGGGACTGGTTTGATGGTGAGGGGGTGGGACACAGCAATTCACTGCATCTGTAGGCGTCGGGATTAATTAAAACAGGCCAGTCCCTTGTCATCCAGCTCCAAGGCTTCAGAGCTTAACTGTGACATATTTTAAAAGATTTCGGATTCTCATTTATGAAAATTGTCAAAATCATGTCTGATTTACATTTAGACTTCCAGTTAGCCACTGCTTTATGATTGTTTTTTCACATAATATTTAAAATGAAAATACATTGGTGTTTTGCTGTTTCATATAACACATTACCTTCTCCAAAAGTTTTGAAAGAAGATGTAATTATAAATTAATACATAAAAAGTAAATTGAAAAACTCCAGATATAACCTGAAAGTCTTTTTTTCAAAACAAAAACACCAGTCAGGACGATTGAGCCACTGCGTTTAACTCACTACAAACTGACCTGTAGTTTACAGGTGATTTGTTGCTTCGTTGTAGTGACTGGATGGGTATGTCTAAACTCTGTTGGCTCGACACAACGGAAGTATGGAAGCGGAGGAGGGCTGTCTGCTTTTGAGGAAACTAGGAAGAAGGTGTCATTAAACTCTTATCAGGCCGAAATACAAGACATTCAGCGGTTTCCCTATCTTGTGTTTAGTTTATCATTACTAAAACGTTAGTCGGCTATGATATATGTGAAATTGTTTTTCATATTTTGCTGCCTACGGGATGTTAGAGGTGAGTTTGCTGTTTGCTGATCCGTGAAAAGTGTTCAGTTTTACAGGTTTTTTTTAACTCATTGGTAATAATTGGAAAACTGACCCAATTGAATTTGTCCATGATGACAAGATTTTAGTAATTCTGGATATTGTTTGGGGTTATACTGTCATAGTGGGACTTTCTAGCACCTTCACAGGTTGTCCACAAGGGGGCCCCAGAGCATTATCCGGCTCGAGCAGCTCCTCACCTGGGCTCACGTCCAGGTGATCTGTGTTTGGGCTGAGCTGTTTATAAGGAGCAGGGATCCAGCTACTCGTCGCCTGAGTGTTTGTTACTCCTGGTAAACGTTACCTGTTCTCAACGCACATCTCTAGTCACTTGAATTTCTTGTAGTTTGAAGTTTTGTTTTGTTTGTTACTTTGTGCCACCTGTAGTCCCCTTTTGTGCTCACCTCTTCGGGTTCAATCTCACTTGTGTTCATACCTGCTCCTTTCAAGATCTCCTGGATCCTCACCACTTTGGTTCCTGCTCTCAAGACTCAGGTCGATCTGCCCACTCCAGCCATTCACCATCTGCCTCACGCCCCTCTGGACTCTGCTGGAAAGTCTCTCCACTCACCCCTCCCTGGCGTCAACACCAATCAATAACAGTAAGCTCTGTCTCCGTTTCAACTACTCACCTTCTCCGTCTCACCTCCAGAAGTCTCCGTCTCCCCACGTCGCTCTCTGTTTCCTGGATCTCCCTTCCGTTCCCTGCCTCAAGGCACATCCACATTAATCAATAAACTTTGTCATTATTGTACTCCTGAGAGTCCTCTGTTTATGTGGGTCAGATACCTGAAAACTATGACATATATACTTGCCATGTACCGATTTTTGTCCATTAGAAAAAGAAGAAAATTAAGTGGAAATATTGCAAGATTATCTAGTTTTGTAAATAAAAGGTATATTTCAAATGTTCTATAGATAATTACAAGGAAAAAGCCGCTTCTAACTGCATTTTTTTGGGTCGATGAAGACCAAAATTGTAGGAATTCTTAATTTGCTGCAAAGAAATTGTTGATCGAACTTTGAAAGTTTGTCTGACTATGATTGATCAGTAATCTTTATGTTTGTGTATTTGGCTGAAATGTGGATTACTGGTAAGAGATGACATTGTACAATCTAAGTGTTGTGGCTTCAGTTCCAGCTTCATGCTATTAGGTGTTATTTATGAGCACTTTGGTGAATGTGGCTCTGGGGTAAAATGCTTCGAGCAGTCTGTATAACTATAAAAGCGCTGTATAAATTAAATAACGAAGTTGTAAAAACAGCTTTATTTAAAAATTTTTAAATAATATTATGTTTAACCAATAACAGAGCAAACTGCTCAGACTCCATTGACAACTTACCTCATTGTTTCTTCCACAAAACAGATGGTAAAGACTTAGTCAAGACTATATGTATTTTGTGATGCCGGGGGTTAAATTGCGCCATCATAGTAAGAGCTGTGGAATAATCTGTTGGGAATATATAATTTTTCTATGATGTGTTCAAATGATGGAGTTTATATGTTATTATTGAAACTTCATATTCTATTGAATGTGAAACATTTTTACATTTCCTTATCAGTTTTCTCAAGTGTTGGGTGACTTTTGATAACTTAATCCAGATAAAATGGGATAAGGGTGTACAGAAAATGGATGGATGGATGTTCAACACCTCCCTTGTTAGTTCCAAGCCCTCTGGTAGATGTAAGTCTAAAATGCAGCACCAACATTTATCTGTTGTTTCTGTTGTCAAACTACTTCATGATGCAGAAGAGTTGAATCTCTGCATCCACCATGTCCTTGATTCATGTCAACAGTTTCCTTTCTGTCAAGAACTCTCATAGTGAAACTGGGTATGTTTTTGTGTGTGTTTTCATTATTTCTTTGTCAGCATCTCTCATTTTCTGTGAATCATTGTGTAAAAATGTTGGGATTTACATTTTGCTGTGTTCCAGTTTGAGCAGTTACTGCTTATCCTGGCCCAGTGACTTTAAATACCTCAGTTATGGTATGTTGCTGTTTATATGCAAAACATTCACAAACGAGCCGAAGTTAGGTTTCAGGTGAACAACTGATTTCAAACAAACTACAGTACACAAGTGCTGTTTTTTTTATTTATACTTTTCAGGGATTAGCTTTTATGACAATTTCAAGATTTTAAAGAAAAGTGTACAACACTGTTTTACTAAGTTTGTCTAGAGTTTCCTATGATTTCAGACAAATTTGATGAAAGCAATATGAAAAAATTCAAATGGCAGTAAATGTACTAATACAGTTTTAAAAGTGCAGAAAACTACATCCTTATTTTCAACTTCCATAAATACATTTTTTAATAGTATAATTAATATAGTTTTAAAAAAATAAAAACTATATTAACTAATACCATATTGTAAAAAAGTCAGTATTTTCCTAGAGCCTTTTTGTGATTTAAACACTTGTGTATTTTAATTATTCCACAAAAGTACACCACTACAATACCAAATACAAACACATGATATACTATTCCCCTCTGTCAGGTGCATGTTATGAAAATAAACAACTCTTTATGTTTGTCCCTCTCATTGTGTTGAGAGGATGAAGCAAAGGAAGAAATTGTATAGAGTTGTGAAAGCAATTTGTCGACTGTTGCATGTACCCGACCACTTATGTAATCAAGTACCTTTTCAATAGACCTCCATGGAGAATGTGAAGCCATGTGAAGGCTGCTGATTCCATTTACAAGGTCACAGACTTTCTGGGTATACGGAACATTAACTTCATGGTTAAAAGGATCAGAGTGAGTTGAATTTCATAAAGATAAAATCTAACTGATGTGGAAAGTTTATAATAAATTGGCTTGAAAGGGATTCTTTTTTTAACTGCCATTCTCTGTTTCTTCCAGATTAATACCACAGACGGGTACAAAAGTAATCCTTTTCGCATTCCCAATATTGGTGTAGATAGATTTTTGGATCTAAACTCCGAGCAGAACCATGACGACTACTGCCTGGCCTGCATCTTTACTGATAGAGACTTTGATGATGGTGTGCTTGGCTTGGCTTGGCTTGGGTCTCCTTCAGGTTGGTATTACACCCAGAAGCCGTTTCTTCAGTGAAACTTGTGTACACTTTTTCTCACAAATGTTGGGTGATGTTACATGTACATTTATTCTCAAAAATATTCACTTTTGTTAGCAGCAGCGTTATCAAGCATACTGTGGTTTTGTAAAAACAGATTTCAAATATAAAAGGTGGAAAATGTTCAACAGAAGCTTAAATCCAGGTGTTTTCAGGGGCTGCAAAAGCAGATGCTCTGGACTGTTGAAGCATTTCAGACTTTGGAAAAAAGAACACAGCTGGTCTTAGACAAGATACAATACATACATTTTCCATCACAGAGAGTAACAGGGGTGTCATCTTCAAACTTCAACAATTTCACAGACGTATCTGGTGAGCTGCAGTAAAGGAAGAACTGGAGTTGGCCGAAAACACAATGCCGGGGCACACAAGTGCTGATTGTGTTGGAGATGTTCCCTAGTCTCACCTGCCTGCTGGTGCAGATCCTGTTAGCTGCTATTCAGGAAGCTGGTTATCCACTGCATGTTAGAGGCCAGCCATGTGCACTAGATGACCTGTTGGTGGAGGATATCTGGGTTAATGTTGATGGAAAAGCTGATAGGGTGTATGTCGCTGGATAGTTGCAAGAGTGCAATTCAATTTCTTTCAGTTAATTTATACACCAACAATTCACAACACTTATCTCAAGGCACTTTAAAGAAGAATCTGAACTATCGAATGAAGCACCAAGTTAGTTAATGATTAGGATTAGTTTAAAAAGTATTCTATCCAGCAGGTTGCATTGTCTCAACATAACATTTGAAATAACTGTGACTAAAACAGATTGGAGAATAGAAGAAAACGTATTAGAGTAAGGAAAAGTGGTCAGAATATTCTCCAGAACCCTTAACCTACAGCAATATACAGGCCCGGACTGGCCATAGGGAGAACCGGGAGGATTCCCGAAGCGCCGGCCTAATATTTGCCTGCTGGCCTGCGTCTCTGTAAAAAAATACAAAATAAATCTGCCGGCAGTGCGAATATCAGATAGACAGGCCAGCGCTGGGACAAGCCGTAGAGGCAGTCAGGCCAGCAGCATGTGAGGAGGGAAAGATGATTGCTTTATTTCTACTTCAGTGACCCGAACCATCAGCACGTGTGCTCCACAGGGTTGTGTACTCTCCCCACTGCTCTTCTCACTGTACACAAATGACTGTACCACCATGGACTCCTCTGTTAAAATCCTTAAGTTTGCAGATGATACATCAGTCATTGGTCTCATCAATGGCAGTGATGAGTCTGCTTACAGACGGGTGGTTGATCAGGTTGTCCTCTGGAGCAGTCAGAACAATCTGGAGCTGAACACAGCAAAAACAGTGGAGATGACCGTGGACTTCAGGAGGAGCCCCCCAACCCTGCCAGCACTCACCATCCCACACAGGACTGTGATGGCTGTGGAGTCCTACAAGTTCCTGGGCACAACGATCTCCAAGGACCTGAAGTGGGACAGCAACATCAACTCCGTCATCAAGAGGGCTCAACAGAGGATTTACCTTCTGTACCAGCTGAGGAAGTTCAACCTAGCCCGAGAGCTGATGGTGCAGATCTACACATAGATCGATAGAGTCCATCATCACCACATCCATCACAGTGTGGGGCAGTGCTCTCACAAAACACGACACCAAGAGAGTGCAACGCATTATCAAGTTTGCAGAGAGGACCATCGGTGTAAAGCTGCCCGCACTGCTGGACCTGCATGCCTCCAGAACCAGGAAGCGTGCAGAGAAAATCCTCACCGACCCGTTTCACCCTGGCCGTCACCTGTTTCTGTGCCTTCCATCAGGCCGACGCTTCAGCCACATGAAGACCCGTACGACCAGGCTACAGAGAAGCTTTTTTCCAACTTCCATTGTTCTAATGAACAATTGAACAATTTATTTATATATTTTTAAAACTTCTATAGTTTTTAAATTGCACAAAACTGCACTTTTTTTTTTTTTTTACAATGAAAATTACACATTGTAAATGTTAAAAATGTTTCTTTACTGTATTTTTCGTGCACTGCAAGCATCTGTGTAACCAAAAACAATTTTCTTGTATGTGTGAGCATACTTGGCCAATAAAGCCTGATTCTGATTCTGATTCTGATTAAGACCCGCCCCAAAAGTCTGGATCAACCACACAGGTGCGGAGGAAGGTGCGTGGCGTGTGCCAAAAGTGCAAACTACAACCTGGAAAAATGTGCAGGTCTGTCTCTCCTCGAGTTCAGCGAACAAAATACCTTGTTGTGACCCATTTTTATCCCCCATGTTCAATTGCTGAAGTGTAATATTTCTTTCCCACAGTCCCAGCCAAGGCCCATGTTTTACACCTCAATGTGATTTCAAGGGTTCTAGTGATTGGTGCAGACCAGCATCTGAATGTGCTGCAGAAAGCTTTTGCAACGGACTCACTGCATTGTGTCCAACCTCCCAACCAAACGAGAACCTCACCACTTGCCATGCCGACACACAAGTTTGCATAAATGGGGTATGTGGATAATTACTAAAGTGTTTTCTGAAATTAAAATTCATTCTGAAAACATTATGAAGTATAGGTAGAACAGTTCTAAAATGTGATAGCAGCTTGTTTTTATGGGTTTAAAAATAGGTTCAGACATAAAACACATTAATGAGCGATATTGCTACAAATCATCTAAAACATTTATTTTATTTTCCTGCTAAATTGTTCACATGCTCCCCTTTTCTATTCAAAGTTATGAATAAGCGTAACCATTTTAAACAACAAAATGCAGAAATAAAGAGTTTGTGAAAGCATTAATAAAAACATTTCACCCAAATTATACATCATCCGTATGTTGCAGGTTAAAACCTAACATGTGAATGCTCATAGCTGACAATCATGTGAAGATTCACACATTTTACTCCAAAATTGATGAGAACAAAGGTTTAGTAGTTTTTATATTTTTTTTTGCAAAATGTTTCTTCCTGCTTGGTGTATATAGGTCTGCTCTGGTTCTATTTGTGAAAAGTACAATCTGGAAATGTGCACTTGCACCAGCCAAGATGGCAAGGATGAAGCAGCTGAGCTTTGCCACGTTTGTTGCATGGAGAAAAGTGAGTAAACATCCATCCTCTATAATAAATCCAAAATGTAACATGTTAATTGTAATTCTCAGTTTGAGCGACGTAGTTTATTGTATCACAGGAATCACTGGAAGAAGGAACATATATTGTAAAATAAATTGTAAAATAAATAATAATAATAAAATAAATGGACACATTTCTGTCTTAGAAATATTTTTTTGCGCAATCATCTAAAACATTTAATTTTGAATTTTTATCATCTGTATTTCAAAATCATCCAATGAAACTGAAAGAAACACTTGATATGTAACACTCTTTGTGTAAGGATTGGATAAACTTGTGCTTACTCTTTTGGAATTGGATTACTGAAATTAATCAATTATTCACTGCTATTCCTGGATACACACAAATCTTTTTGTTCTTACTCTTATAGTTAGAAATGTTTTCTAAGATTTTCTTTGACTGTATTTCATCCAGCGGATGCTAGCACCTGCAGCAGTACCGGCTCAGAAAGATGGGCTAAATTCTTTGCAAACAAAGTGAAAACGCTGCAGCCCGTCTCACCCTGCAATGATTTTAAGGGATACTGGGACGTCTTCAAGAGGTGTCGGCTGGTGGATGCAGATGGGCCTCTGGCAAGGCTGAAGAAAGCTATTTTCAACCCAGAGCTTTATGAGAATTTAGAAGATTGGATCGGGGTGAGTGTGTGCTTAAGGCCCGTAGAGTATGTCAGAAATGCGCACAGCTTTGCAATGACACAAATTTTTTCTCTATAAATGATCATGTTCTATATTCTCTGCTTTCAAGGCTCACTAGTGGGCTGTGCTGTTGATTGGTGTTGCTGTTATCCTGCTAATGGCGGGTTTCATCATGATCTGCATTCAGCTTATCCCCACTGATAACCCTTAACTCCCATGTCCAAATGGCAGTTTCTGTGAAAAGTGTTTCATCAATAACATAGAGAAGTACTATTACCCAAAAGACAGTAAAGACATGCTTGAAATTGTCAATGTTCAAGTGAAAGTTAATATGCAAATGAACCGATAGTTAAATAATTTATTAATAGTTTGAGTCTTGATTAAACTTGTTTGCTCCCCTGGTAAAGATGAAAATTTGAAAAATAACCTCTTTAATTATTTTAGGTAAATCCTTATTTCTGGTATCTGATGTGCCCTATAAGAATCCCTCATTAATAAATAGTTTAAAGCTTTACACAGTACGGAATTGGCCCTTTTAAGATTTAAAGAAATAAACTTAGGTGACTGCTATTATTGTGAATTTAGATTTATCTGCTGCATTTGAATGTGAATTATATTTTATATTCTTGTTTAGTGCAGTCTGTAGGTCAGTAGCATTGAAGTGGTACAAGTAGTTTTTGATTAGTCTTAGTTTTTGATTAGTCTTCCTTAAACATATTTATTTGTTCACAGCAGGATTTACTTGTCGGGATTGAGATTATTATGAAGGTTTGATTTATTCTGAAGAACCATTTCTCTGTTGCTGGCCTACGCATCTGATGTTGTACTGTGGTAACTTCTAGTGATGACCACATTTCAATTTCAATTTATCCGTATTGCCCGGTATTTTAAAGACTTCTTCATGCTATGCAGACTTTTAATATCTCCATTACCTTTAAAAGAGAACCATAGATCCTCCACCAAACTTGCATATGGTAGAAATAAGATTCCTTTCCAGAAAATGATCTTTTGTTGCATACCAAACTCATGTCGAGTGTTGATGAACTTGTTCTGTTTTCATCATCAGTCTAAATGTTGGCAATGCCCACGTTGTTATTTTAATTTACAATAGTTATGCAAAGTTGGCTTTTTCTAAATGTTTTGTAGAGATACCAACAGGTATTTGTTTGTGTATATGTTTTAGTCACAGATTCTAAGATGAAAGTTTTGATATGTTGTAAAACTAATAACAGATGCATAAGTGCTATAGTACTTGTACTACATGTTTCTGTAATTATATTCATACCTGTAAAACACTATTTTTGTTTTCAAACCTAATCTAACACTGACATGCATATCCCTCAGATACATTGAGAAGAATTAGAGAATCCAGCCGCCAACAAAAACACCAAAGACGAGGGCCACAACGCCATAATGTTAGGACCCCTGAACAGCACATCATGCTGGGCAACCGACCCTGAGACTACGCCGGCTCTTTGCCTTTTGTTCTTAGTGCCTACAACAGGAGCACTTTACTCCAAAGAGTTGCTTTTACCTTATCTGTATACATTCATTAAATGTCCAAGACAGTTTTGAAAGAAAATATGCAGAGATGGAAATATTTATAGGAAACTTTTTTTAAATCACAGATTGTACCACAGTTTCCCTGTATTATAAGTGGAATATCCCATAATACGTCAACTTTTAGATTTTTAGATTAAGAAGGCCAAATTAAACCACCTGAAAAAGAGTAAGTTCTCTGCAATCTGTGATCATCTTTTGGTTTGGTTTGAATAAGTGTTTTCAACAAAACATTGTGAGTCTATGGTGCGCTCCATTTGTAGTCTGAAATTGAGTCTACTTGCAAGTTGGAGAATTTTCCCTAATGACGACTTTTGGATCCAATATAGCTGCTCTTATTATCAACTATAGTAAGCTGTGATGGAACAAAATGCAGAACTCGCAACAGATATATTTAGTGCCTTATTTCCTCAACTGAATCTAAAGTGCTTCATATTTGTGTAGATTTTGTATGTTTTCTGAAAGACTGAAAAAATCCAGACTTCTCCCAAGTTAAATTGGATCACTGTGGAAAGACCAATAATGTGGAGACATATTCAAGGTATCAGAGTTTAGCATTGACTCTTGGCCAGTAGACGGAGCTGCTGTCATCGAAAAATTAAAGGATGGTTCAATAACAACCTTTATTCTTTTGTTTCAGTAATTTCTCCCATCAGTTGTGAAGCTTTTGTCTATAGTTAATGATCTCCCTCTGAATTTTGTGTTTACTACTTAAGATTTGAGTCTCAAAAGAGTGCATTAATAAATCAGCCTGGGAGAAATTTGGATGCTTTCAAACCTGAGAATACCACCAATTTTCAAGTATGGTGGTGGCATCTCGCTAAGGATCTATTTCTCTACTGTTCATACCGGTGCGTCCACAATCTGAATGGAATCTGGGATCAAGTCAAGTTCTACCTTCAGCCTCACTATGAAATCACAACTACTGGCTGTTCTAACAGGAAATTAATTCCAAGTTTAATGAAACCGGTATATTAATGGATGGAGGAGGCCAGATCGATGCTAGGAAGGTAAATTGTTTTAAAAAAAACATTTCTGAATGGATGAGGTAGTAGTCAAATATCCATGCAGAATTATAATAGAACTTAGTCTGTTTACTGTTGTGTTTCTGATTACAAACAAGCGGCACAATTAATCAACAATGAAGAAAAAGATAGATAAATAATTAAAATGCCCTAATTTGACTTTCACACTGATGACCGAGTGACGAGCTTCTGTACAAACACTTCTGACCCTACCCAGTTCTTTGCAGTAAACCAAAGGGGCATTTTAATTTGGCTTTAATCTTAAAATGTTCGACATTAATCAGCTCATTATTGTTAGCTGAAAGAAGTAGTTTTATTGATCACTTCCTCCCATGAGTTATCAATGTTCATTGTAAATGCATCTTGAACAAGCGCATTTTTTAAAACTTCCAGACAAAGTTGTCAGGGCTTTTTTGCTTTTGGTGATTTCTAACTGCACAGCCTCACCATTTGGAGAGTGATCATGAAATATATTTAATGTGTTAAACAGATGTTTCCAATGTAATCGGTCTACTGTGCTTTCTTCTGCGCAGGTTTGGTTCCTCCTCTTTGCAACGCACAAACACTTTATCTTGAGAAACTTCAATTTGTTGTCCATCATTATTCATGGAACAAAATGATGTCCTGCAAAAACAAAAAATAATAATTGTTTAAACTTCAGGATGTAAGTTAATTGTCCACTAGATGGCGACAAACGTCAGTGAATGTATTCAGATGCTTTTATTGGTCAGATTTAGCAACAGAGTTGAGGCTGCTGTACTATGTAAAAATGTAATGTAGATCAGTATGTATGTGTATATATATATATATATATATATATATATTCCTGAATTTAAGTAATATAACTTTTTTATGATTGCCATGGTATGCAAAATGCATTTTTATGATTGAACAACACAAAGCATCACACAACTGCTAGATGTAATCAATGTTATGATCTATAAGGTGTTTTACAGATAGAACAATCAGTTTCTGCTCAGTAAGTTTGATAAGATTAGTCAAATGAAAATCTTGCTACTGATTCTTAGATTAATTTATTTCTGGAGTTTCCTCCAGAACTAAATCAAGTCTATCGATCTATATATCCATTGATCTAAACAATTCCCTGTTTGTGTTGCTGCATCGTTTGGGTTGTTGCGTTCCCGTGATAAAAGCCCCCTTCTTTCACTTGAAGGGATGTCCCCTACATGGCTTTTGCCAAACTGGACTTATTAGGGTTTTACTACAACAATTCCTTCTGCTGTACGCAACTCCATAGAGGCCATATTTATTTTGTGGACTTCTAACAGGTGTCACATCTAAAGCACCTCAGCAGGATATTTTGGATATTCTTGTTTAGATTAATTTAAACACATTATTGCAAATCATTTTTTTGGTGCCTTCTGATTGCTGTTGGTTTACTTGATTTTATTTAGGGATATTAGAATAACAGGGATAAAACGGAAAGCTTTTATAGTTTTATTTTTAAAATGTTGTGATGAACAATGCATCATCCCAATTCAAAATTCTGCAGTACTGTGTGTTGCTCAGTCACATAAAAACCCAATAAATTAAACAGAATTTTGTGGTTGGAACATACTATGGGTCCTAAAAGGCAAACATTTGCCTTTTAGTCCACACAGTTAAAGAAAAACACCATCACATATGTAATCTTCGTTTTACACTGGCTCTAAAGCAAAATTTGCTGCAGTTCACATCTGATTCACAAGTGTAAATGATTGCAGCAAGGCAGTAGATAAACACTTTAGCTCTGCACAAGACTAGTTTCAAAAAGGTTTAGGCGCTAAACAGATTTTTCTTTAACTGAGAAGTTTGTTTTTCAAACAGTGAATGTGCAGATTTACATAAGTAGAAAATCTTTGCTTTCTGATTTATGGGTTTGAAGAAAAATTGATACTTTATCTTCTAAATAATGAAAATATTTTTGCCTTTACCCTTTTTAGTTTTGTGACAGTAAAATGATAACTGAGCTTCTAAACCATTGAGGCATGCAGTACGTTGTACCTGTCCTGTGTTTCTCCTGCTTTGACACTGATTTTTCCCAACATCAGCTGAGGGTTGCTCCTTTGGCCGCTCCAAGGAAAGATGCTCTGCATGCGAGCCCACATGCTCTTCCACAAATCGGAAGCCTCCCAGCTCAGCTTGAGCATCATTAGCTCTCCTAAGTCTTTGTCCAGTGTAATCAGGAAAGTGAGGGTTGTGTTTCCATGAATACCTTCATCTCTGCATTGCAGGGAGTAAATAAAAATGAAACCAAGTCATTGTTTACCCCTCATAGCCAGGCTGCACTGTGCAGCAGATCTGATTTAATTCTGGTGGGGGTTTATACAGTACTCACATTGTGATGAACATGTTTCCACTTTCATCCTTCATTCCTTGAAGGGAGATGATTAGAGATGGCCGTTTTTCTTCCGTCTGATTGACCAACTGGATCCTGAACTGGTAATGATTGACTGCAGAGAAGGGACAAAAAAGACCAAATGGCTATTGATTCATGGTTGTTAAACAGCAAAACAAGGTTTCCAATGTATTTCATTTTACTTCAATAAACAGACACAACCATGCCTCGAAAAATAATTCACCATATTTTTTTTTACATTTTGTAATGTTGCAACCAACTCAAATGATTTACTGAAATCATAATCTCAGCGTCAGTCCAGCTCTCCGTGAAGACCTCAGGGTTTGTTGGAGAACATTTGTCAACAAATAACATCATGACGACAAAGGGACGCAGCAGACAGGTCAGGAAAAAAGCATTATGGGATGTTTAGAGCAGGGTTGGGTTGTAAAATACTTTTTTGCACAACCTGTCATCTTAAGTTGTAAAAAAAAATCACAAAAACCTACAAAAACATTCACCTAAAAAGATCAGAGCAGTCAAGAAAAGTTTTGCTCAGAGAAGCAGCCAAGGCGCTTTTAGTAACCCAAAAGAAGGACATTATCACTGAAAGAAAGCCACAATAGAGTCAATTTTATAGATGGACAGAGAATGCTGGATGACAATTAACACCGCATGTCAACATAAAGACATTATTCCTTCTTAAGAATTTGTCAAATTCTTAATTTGGTACAGGGAATCCAATCACTCAAGGAAGATAACTTTTCTGTCAAAAAAAAGAAAAAAAACGCAAGACTGGGATGGATGTTTACTTTCTAGCAGGACAACAATGCTTAACATTTAGCTAAAGCTACAATGCAGCAGTTTAGTTAAAGTATGTCTATGTACCGGAACAGCCCAGTCAAAACCATATCAGCAACTATCTTGAAAAAAAATAAAAGACAAAAATATACAACTGCAAAGCTGTTGGAGTGTATCGTAAAAGATTTGCATCTGTAACGGCATAGAAATTAGATTCCCAAAAGTATAAAAGCCTTCACCAGAACAGTCGCATTTGTACTGAGGTTAAGGTACACACAGTGGGCTCAACGCATATCTGTGCCCCATTTTCCAGACTTTACTTTGAAAGAAATTCAGAAAACCCTGCATAATTTTCATATGGATTTACTATTATACAACATTTTTATTGGATAAGTCACGTAAAATCCTTCTTAAATATGAGGAAGGCTGTGGTTGTAATTAGAAAATATTTGAAAAAGGTTTAAGAAATATGAATATCTTTTCGAAGTACCAAATATACATACAGGATGGTTAGAAAAATAGAACAGAATATTATTAAAAACAAAACTACGGGTCCATAGTTGCTGACTGGGGCCATAAATGTATCTTATTCTGCTCTTGATTGCAGAGGTCATACGCACGTTTGTAAGGCATCCGGGATCTTGTTTGGAGGTACAGCTTCTTGCTCTTGGCAGTTCGGGTCTTCTTGATGTCGTATCCCAGGGTGTTGCAGCGGTTCTTCCGGCAGTCCAAGCAGATACCCCTGACGAAGGCGCTGTTGTCGCTACACCTGTATGCCATGCTCTGCTTGTCTTTATTCAGTAAAGAGTCCATGAAAAGATGCACGGAGCGCTCATGAGCACATTTGACTGTCTGTTCAAATCCTGTGTGAAGACAGAAGAATAATAGATGCATTACTCTTTGACAGCCAGAAAAGGAAGCAATGTATTAATACTGTTTGGCATTATTGTCAAATTTTGATATCTGCCTCTCTTTGTCACATTTTCTCACTATCTAAATGCTTCAGCTCTGAGTAGAAAGTTGGCAGCTCAGCTCAGAGGGATGGAAAAAGCAGAGGGCAGCACATGTTCCTAATTAA
Source organism: Orestias chungarensis (assembly GCA_032876305.1). NCBI lineage: Eukaryota > Metazoa > Chordata > Actinopteri > Cyprinodontiformes > Cyprinodontidae > Orestias > Orestias chungarensis. Next base: position 2,044,044 of record JAVLVB010000768.1, on the reverse strand, counting down.
CTTCTAGGGCTGAGAGATGCTTTAATGTGGCTCTAGCCGTCAGATTATGTAGATGTGTTTTCAATTGAGGGGCACCACAGTTTCCAGAGCCAGGAGGGGACAAGAGGGAAATGCATCAAAAATGCATCAAAATCAAACTGTCAACAAGCAAAAATTATTAATCGCTGACCAAGATTTGGCTTCCAAACCACAAATGTTTTGATTTGGAAAGAGCAATTAAGGAATGAAATTGTCATGATAGAGCACAGAAAGCAGCAGACCAGGAAAGGCTAGCAGCGGCAAAACAAACTAATCTAATCAGTGGTTTACAAATTACATATAAGGTGCAAAGTAGTGTGTAATTTGGAAGTGGAAGTAAATTCACATGTGGGTTTCAAAGTTTAGTTCTTTTTACAGCTAAATGTCTGAAAAATGAACCATGCATTTGTATTCAACATACACCGTTTAATCACAGCATTTGAACATTAGAAAATGACTGATTAGATTTCCAGGGATTCATAGTCAGATTCAAATCCGAACTTGAATTGGGGCATTCATCGTTCACATGAAAATACTTTAATGTAAACTATCCTATTGTATCTCTGATTGTGTCTTTAGGGATTTTGTCTGACTTGGAGGCAAACCTATTTCCTTCATATAAATGTTTTGCAGCATCCTGTTTTTTGGCTTTAACTATCCTCCCATCAGTTCTGTTTATCTTTATTCTGCTGGAAGAAAGTAATTTCTTAGAGAAGGTTTGTGTCAAGTTGGGTCAAACTTCCATAAATCTCAGATTTAAGTGTAGGACCATTATTTATACTGTCAAAACAAGTATTCCACCTCAGCTGATAATCTCTCCAGAAGTAAAAAAAATAACTGTGGGGTTCTTTGTCGCTGTTTCGGATAACACTGTATTGGGCCTGATTGTGCTTTTAGATTCCTTAATAGTTTCAAATCATTATATTATATCATTATATTTTCTTTTTACCTTGAGATGATGGGATTAACGTGTCCAACTACGTTAGCCTGACCTTTCTGCTGTGCACCTTTGTCTGCATGAAGTTGTTTGTTCACTAATGTTCGCCAACAAACCTCTAAAGATTAACATTGTGAAGGGAACTGATTCCACTTGAATATTTTTATGAGGTTTAAATTAAGTAATGTACAAATGCATGCCAGGCTTCTCAGTTTACTTACTAATGTAAACTGAGTTTTTCTCTTTACTTCCTGATTCTGCACGACTTTAAAGTTTGCGGTTGTAACATAAAGACATGAAAGAGCTTAAGGGGTGTGAATATGTTCACAACGCTCTGTTCACACTGAAAAGCTTTTTTTTGTCATTAATTTCTTCAAAATGACACTGTTGAAATGAATAAAACTTTCTCTCCCAGCTATAGCATTTGGGATTTCAAACAAAACCATTTTGTATCTCTTGACTCTGAGAGAATACATAGAACAAAACACTACGTTTTAAAATGTCTTCTCAGTGTAACTCATCTTACCAAGTATGCCGTACTCGCTTATGTGTTCATAAATGTTATGAAAGTTGCATCCAGGCTGGAAGTCTCCTCCGTTAGGATAGAAGTCATAATGTGCCACAGCTTGCTTGATCCCCACACTGAAGCCTAAACGTTCGTGCGTGAAGGTGTGGATGGCATCTACAAACTCGGCATCATCAGGAGAAAGTCTGTCTGAGGGAGACATGCCCTCAAACAGAGGCCCTGCGGGATCCAGGCCTGCGTAGAGGGAAAATCTGCTTCAAACTAAAATACTGCTTCCTTTCAAATTCGGTTTGAAACAGGAGAAGATAAATGATTGTTCCTGTGTTAAATGTGTTTAATTATATTTCTAATGTTACTTGCTCCACTTCTTCTTCTTCTTCTTCTTCTTCTTCTTCTTAGCATTATTATTATTATTATTATTATTATTATTATTATATTATTCGGCTGCTTGTGTCATTATTATTTGACCCTTTTACAAATGTGCGAGCGATGCCGTATTTATGTTTTTTTCTAAAATCTTTTTATGAATTTAGATGTTTGAGTTATTTGATTTCAACTTAAGCTTAAAAGGTTTAGTTATACAAAGGCTTCCTGTAGACACAGGGTGGATTTACAACGTGGTGATTGATCTCCAACCTTCATCAATTTTAATAAAAAAAATAAAAACTGGAGTGGCACAGAGTTTCTTTAAATTAAAACACAAATAAACGTAAAATTTGTCTCTTATAAAAAACAAAAACAGGCTATACTTTTGACTTGTCATAGCAAATGTAATTTCATCTTTAGCTGGTTTTTTATTAATTATGTTCATCATGACTAAATGGCTGTTAGTTTTTTTTTACTGCACTTCAGTTCAACTTGGTTTATTTTTATTATTTTCTATGTCATCTTTCTTCCTATTATTCCAATATTTAGATTCAATCAGTCTGTCACAAATTGAACACCTCGTCCATATTGCTCAAATTGATCATATCTAAACACTTTTTCACGTACGCATGCAGCAAAGCTTGTTCTCAATTAATAATTTATTTGCAAACAAATTGATAGTTTGTAGTTATATATTTACCTAATGAGATTTCCCACATGAATATCAACAGTACAGATTAAGACAAGGTACAGAAGCATACAGCTATAGTTATTTAGGGTAACATTTTAGCTTTGAAAAAAACTAAACAAATGCTGTTTATCAACAGTGGAAATGCTTGTGCTACTCGAGTCATATTTAATAAATACAACACCAAAAAAAAAGAACAAAAATGTGCTACTATTACTGGACGTTTTTACTTTCCAATTTTAAAGAGAACTCCCTGAAAATAATTAAGATTTTCTGTGCAATAATTTACCTTAATTGTTGTATTCTCTGCAATGTTTTTATTGGCTTGATATGTCTAAAAAACAACAGTACAAGAAAACAAACTCACCAGTAATCCTCCCAATCTTATCTGAACCTTGCAGGAAGCTTCCAGCAAATCCAGATATGTGAGCTCCCAGGCTGTATCCGATCAGATGAGCTTTTCTCACAGGGTACTGGTACTCTCTCTGTTCAGGATTTAGATAGGTAGATAATTTATTGATACCAGAGTCAAATCAAGATTTGTTACACTTAAATAAACTTTTTCCCGTATATGAAAAGTAAACCATGCACATTATTTATTGAGTCTGACCTGAAGGCACTGCAGCAGATGAGCTATGTCTTTTCCCACAGTGCGGGTGCTCTGCACAGCTAAGGGATAATGTTGGTGAGCCAGACTCAGCCAGTCAGTGATCACCACATTAACATCTACAAGGTTGGTCTTTAGTATATTGGCCATCCTGAGCACCCAGCTCTCCATCATACCATCCACCTTGAAAACAGTAGCCATTACAAAGCTAGAATTTGATTATGCTCTTTAGAAAATAATAATATATGAATGAAGTAAGCTTTTGAAACAAAAGGGAGATTTTAATTTTTTAAACTGCACCAATCGTTGTTCAAAATGCTTTTAAACATGTTGGAGCCTGGTTTTAGGTTTTAGCGTTTAGCGAAGCGCACGGAAAGCATGAGTTGACCTTACCGACCACCCCTGCGTGATGATGATGAGGGGATTACTGTTGTTGAAACCGCAGGAGGTGAGCATGTGCAGCTGCAGAGGATCCAGCATGCAGGTGTCCTCACCTCCCAAAAACAGCCTGAAGACTGAACTGCTGACATATGGCTTGTTCACTCTGAGGACTCCCCCCTTCATTGTCTCTTTCACACCTCGGAAATCAAACAGAGGCGCTGCTCGTTAGGTTTGTTCTTTTGGTTACAGTGAAATCTGGACGTTTACTTGATAGGTTTACTTCAAGGGGAATATTTAAAATTATTTCACCTATACCAAAATTTTGAATGTGCAATGCTGGAAATAATGTTGATATAATAATTTGAATTATATAAAAAATGTCTTTCCCCCTCCGAACTTGACATGTTTTGAGTGACATGAAGACTAATTCAAATGATCTAAATCATCAAGACCCCTTAGTTTTTTTAAGTATGACTTTGATCAAATTTACACCTTAATCTCATATATACAGCATTTTATTAATATTATGTTTAAAAAATGTCTCAAAATTGCTAAAAATTTAGTAAGAATTAAGACGAACACCAATTCACACATTAATAAATCGTGGTCAGTCCTTTAAGCCCAAATTAAAGGATTTGTTTAAATATGAACTTTTTTAAACTGATTTATATGTAGATACCGTTGTATTTCTGTTCTTAAAACTGTTTAATGATTTTACCTCACAAAAATACACAAAAAACATTTGTCATCCAAATGCAATGCAGTTTTTACCTAATGTTCCCCATGTATGTGTGTATTTTTGTTTGTGTATATTGCAGTGAGATACTGTTTTTACAACTGAGAGCAGTTGATTGGCATCTGTGAAGCTTAAATTATACCTGATCCTTGACCCCAAATCTCAGAGGAGTTGGGAAAAGAACAGCTTCAACAGACGAGAAGGAAGTTCGAGCCATGTTTTTTATTGTAATAGGCAGGCATCATATGCTCAACTCCAACATCTCTTTACATGGCTTTCTATCTTTGGTGCAGACAGATTTAAAGAGGAGCAAAGCAAACAAGCAGTATTAGCAGTGGTTGCTTACAACTGTGTCATCAACTATATACTTTTGTAGATTATCGCCTCATCAGTCACACAGCAGCAGTTTGTAGTCAGAGGCCTAATTTAGTCTTTACAAAACTGACGGCAGCAGATATTTACTGTCCATCACCATCCACAAAGTATTTCTGAGGATGCTGGGATTATATTAATTAGGCTGACATGAGATTAGATTTAATTCAACAATAATACGCTTTGAATTTTGAAAAAAGTGTTTTATCAAGTCCACAAAAAAACAACTACAGTTGAATTTTTAGGTGTAATATTTTGCCAATAATTGTATTGATACAAACTTTTAAAACAATTTTCCCAGATTTTCACTGGAACTTAGATGCATAAACATTTATTATTATTATTATTGATCACTTGCTTTTGACATTTTGTTTTATTTATTATTTAGATGAGTCATCTGGCAGACGTAAACATGGCTGACTAGGTTAAATTAGTCACTTCTCCTTTGGTCAAATAATGCAAAAAATGTTAAATCTTCCTTGCTTTATAACTTAAAAAAGCAGTTTTCTTTTGCAAACTCATATATCTAGGCGAACACTTCACACATCAATATTCATGTTTAAATAAAAAATCCACTGTGGTCTTTGTTGATTGGTCAAAAGTAAACTATAAAACCCTGTGAGCAGACATGGATTCAATTTGACTTAGCCTTTTTCTATTGTTTTGATCTCCTTACTGCAACACAGGACTGTTGACTTTTGTTGCCACATTTTGGCATGAATATGTAAGTACACTCAGAGGAATCTGTTTGCATGCCAGCAGCAACACAAACACCACAAAAACAGAAACAGTGTTCACTCTCCAACCATAGAAACCACATGTGATAATATATATAACAAACAAATACAGATAAACTGATGTCCTTATTTACTTATTCTTATTTCAAACAGCACTGGTGGTTTAAACTCCAAGGGGTTGCGTGACGGATGAAGTCAAATAAGAAATCAGAAGACAAGGAAAAAGGTTGCACGATTTTCAATTCAGATGAATTTGAACAAAATGTGAAGTGAAACATTATACTTTTGCACCGTTCGTCTTGAAAATTTGTTTAAAATGTTACAACATATAACCCTGAAATGTCGCTCTATACATGGGTTTGATTTGGTGAATCATCAGAAGTTAAGTTTGGGTTGTAAATGATGGAAAATGTGAATTTATATAAAGTTCAGTTCAGCCTTCCGGTACAAATATAAAATATAATCACAACATTTATCTTAATCAATCTGCATTCGATGATGAAGATACATAGACAAAGAAGTTGGTTCTGTAACATTTTTCAGTTGATTGATACTTACTTGCTCTGCTTCCTTTACTTTTCTTCCCCTCAACGAGGTAAAATGTTACAAGCAAACAGCACAAGATTTTGAACACATACATGACTGTACGTTTGATATTTCCTCTGAACTTAGAGTTTTGAAGTTGAGCTCCCTTTGGTACAGACGCTCTGTTAGAGCGGCCTCATAAATCTCTCTGGGGATCTGAACCCAGATCATTCTACTGCACTGAACGGACAGAAAGGAGAGCAAAGAAGTCATGGTTCATACGTCAGGTGATTTCACTGCTGACCTGATTGGCTCGGGCCTCTCCGGGTAGATTCAGAGCATTGCGAAAGAGTGAAGGTATGGACGGAAGGGAAACGTGGCTTAAGTCCTTGTATGAGATGAACTACCTTAACTGCCACTCTGAAACGTTTCCTGAGCTGTTAAAAGACAACAGGCTGAATTTATGTCCTTAAAGTCCTGAAAGTGGAATTTTCCCACAATGTTGCATTACATGTTTGAATAGCTAAATTGTGGCACTCTCCGTCCCTAGTTCAGGTTAAATGTTATAACATTTAGAGTAACCAGGCTATGAAGCAACTTTGTTGCTTTAGAGAATCCGGCATTTGTCCGAAAACAAGCAGTACTTTGAATTGTCATTTCTGTTAGGTCTTAAAAAAAAAAAAATTTCTTTAATATGCAGTTGCAGGCCAGTGATTGTGACAAACATGGTTGTGCTCTGTGTAACGATCCAGCAATAACAGCAGTTTTAATGATAAGGTACATTCTCAGGCTCTCCTTGAAATTGAGTCCAACTTTCTAGTTTTCAAGGTTTTTAAGAGCAGCGAATTAACAACCTTTTCCCTGGACTGGTATCAGGTATCAGCCTGACTGAGGTCAATGCTGTAAGCAGGCTCGGTACACAGACAGGGTTAATGATCTCACAGTGGTCAGGCAAACCCTAACGGTGCCCTGAGATTGAAGTCTGATTCTGCTGGTGCAAACAGGAACAAAGCTAAACTTAAAAAATGAAAATGAAAACAAAACATCCTAAAGATTGTTTTAACCCTCCTCTGTACTCAGTGGTTAAGAGAAACACCCACACCATGTTTACTATGTTTAAATCAAGGGATTGTTTTTCTGTCGAAAGAGGCTAATAAATTATATTTATAAATTATGTACTGTAACACCTTTCACAAAGGGTCAGTTTTATGATAAAATGCATATCTAAAACAATTGTAATACCCATAATCTTAGTTTTACAGTATTCTCAACATATACCTTACAAACATTTCAATATTTTAAATAATAAACCAATACAAAGTATTGTGTAAATATGAAGTAGAATGGTAAATGTCACATAGTTTACAAGTCTTTAAAAAATGAAAACTTGTGGAATGTGTATCTGTCTATACTCTAATACCATCCCTAAAAAAAACCAAAAAGGGTCTTTTGGCTTCACAGTCCACCTGCAAGTAATTTAATATCAGAATGAATCCAGCTGTTGTGTGGAAACTATTGAACAAAAAGGAGATCAGGGAAGAAGAGCTAGAGAGGTTCTAAAGCAGGATTAGGATTTCAAATTATGGCCCAAGTCTGCCTGAACTCTAAAAGGAATGCATTAATAAGAGAAACTGGCAAGAGGCCGATGGTAACTCTGGAGGAGCTGAAATCCCGGCTCAGGTTGGAGGGGACCTTCATGTAAGAGTGGGAAGAAGAAAATCACTGCTGATAGAAGGCCTCCAAACATCTTGTTTACAAGTTGCAGCAAATCATGCAGAGGACACATATAAAGTTATAGGAAAGAAAGCTTTGAACAATTGAGATAGCAATAAAAAATACTTTTTTGTTAAGTTTTACTGTGTAGTTAGGTTAATCTTTTGCTTAAGTGAATCAGATGACTTTATTGTCTTCACTAGTAAGTGGGTGTACCAGAGGTAGCACACAGCTTTTAAGCAACTGCAATGTACAGTATATGAGGCTTTAAGAAAATAATTACATCACAAGTTTGGTTTAGAATTTATAACAAGAGAACTAAGGCCGATATTGTTGTGGGAATAGAAACTTTTGTTTACTTCCTGTAGAATCATGAAAGTGCATTATGCTGAACCACAAGCCATCTTCATCCATTCTCCATAATGTTACATAATTGTTCCTTGTTTTTATGTTTTTATTTGAGGAATTGCCAGGAAGGATGCATGAGGAAGCATCTGCTTTTCTTGAGAGATAAAGGCTTAAGTAGGAATATATTTCAAGAACAAAACATACTGGATATATTTATTTAAGACTGTTTCTCATAGTGTCAAAAGTTTCACTGTATTTTAAATATAGTTCAGAATGTAGAACATTTACAGACTCGTTCTCATATATCTAGCATAAAACTACTAGTGAGTTGCAATAAAACATTTCATATTTAAAGAATTTGCCAAACACTGTTGAAGCTTTTCAAGCCTCCGTTCTTTATTTTCTAAATGTAAAACATTTTGTATGTAGACTTGTCTACGGATCCCAAAAAAGTGTTCGCATGACCTCATAGAACTGTTTTGCTTCTTAAATTTTAAGTCCAACTGTATAATTTAACAACGTGAGCATGGATATACATTCTTAAAAGCATAAAAATCTGTCTAAAGCATATGTCAGGAATGGATTCGAAACCCAAGTTTACTAACAATGAAAGTGTGAGTTTAAGCAACCTCTAACACGGATTGAAAAGAGCTGATTATTTTATAAAACATTTCCATTTTTTTTTTATTACATTTTATATCTGAAAAAGAAAATAAAACAATTTAGGTGAGAACATAACTTTATTTCCACAGATCTGCAAAACATACTTCTATTAACATGCCACATGATTGTATCTCATCAACAAACAGTACCGGTTGTTTTTCTTACACCTAATTCTTGTTGCTTTTCAGAACAAGATCTTTAAAACTTGTGCACAACTCCAAATAGATATCAAAGTTTAAGTCTTGCAAAGATACAATAAAGAGTAAAAAAAAAGCTGTTCATTCAGGTAAATACACTATCAAAGAAACAAAACCACAACCCTAAAACTTACTAAACTTTGAATTTTTCCTCTAACTACAAAACATAATACACTAGTGCCATAAACTATGCACTGTACCGTCCAAATAAGGAAATGCATCACGCGTCTTGAGAAAAAATATCAAACTTGTACTCTTTAGAAATTATTTAAAAGCTTTGTCAAATCAAACTCTTATGTAGAAATGCCAAAAACAAGTGTTTTGAGTATCAAATAACAACTGGACTGCTGTGAAATCCCACAAAGTGGTCCACAGTAATACGCTCATTCAGGCTTCTTGTGTCAGTCTTTGTATTAGATTTGTCTTAAGGTCAGAAAACATTGTCCTGTTTTTAATCTTCCACACAGTGATGCAGATTTTTTTAAATATGAAAACAAATATTCAGAGAATATCAGTTTGTGTAAAATACAGGTTTGTTTATGAGTAAAAAGAATACATACCAATAAGGTTGCTAAACACTGAATAGACATTATATTTTAAATCAGGTGAGACTCATGCAGTGTTTTCCTGAAATAAAACAGTCCTGTGGTTTTATAAAATAATCTGAGGAGGATGCATACAACAAAACGTAATATTGTACTATAGATTATTTAAGGCTGTGTAGGTTTACTGTGTAGGTTGTATAAAAGCTGCAATATTGTAAAGCCAATAAAGCAATAAAATGAGCACATTTTTACAAGCATGCAAAAGACCAAGTAAAAAAAAAGCAGAAATCCCTCCCCCTAAAAAAATTACATAACGTAAAAATTTCATAATAAATTTCAGTATTTTACTCAATTCTGTGCAGATTGTTTATCTGTAATAAAAAAAAATTATATGTAGGATGTACCATAGCTTCTATTCATCTGAATACAAAGCGTCCAGCAGGAAAACATCTATTAACCAATAACAAAAGACCTGGAATATGCATAATTATGTTATGTAAGAGATGCACATCTGACCTTTGTTTTGCCTAAAGTAAATATATTTTTGATATTTTTTTTCCTGCTTTAGTTAACTAATCAATGTTCAGTGTATTTGCTTGCATTACCCTTTTTTCCACACTTTAAGTCACAGTAATGATTTCATATTTGTCCTGAACGTTGTTGTCATCCTGTTTCTGAGGCTCAGGTTGATGCAAGTCGATGAACAGAAAGTAAATCCCAGCTCCAACCATTCCACCCACCATGGGTCCCGCCACAGGGATCCACCACCAGCAGCCTCCAGCTCTACAAACAAGACACAATATAATTAATATTTATAACTCGTTGTACAATAATCTAATCTAAATCTTTATACAGTAATATTTACCATGAACAGCATTTTGTACACAACAAAATTTAAATATCTTTATCATTGGCAAATTTTTGGTCTTATGATTATATAATTGCAATTTAAATTAATAATTTGACATGTTTCGGCCTATACACAAAATCCCCAAAAGTATTGGGTCAACCCTCTAAAATAACTTCCATGATCACAGATGCATATAATCCAGCATGTAGCCAAGCAGACTGCTTTTACAAACCTGTAAGTCTAGTCATGACATTTCATCTTTACTAAATATTGAGCAGTCAGAATTACAGATATTATCACAAACTAGAAATATCTGGTAGCAAAAGCAACTTAGTCACAAATTTAAATACCATATAAATTTACAGGATCTGCAGAGTTTTATGTAACAGACCAAAAATAGTTGTGCTAGCTGTTATACTTTTAAATGTGGGAAAGGGAAATGCTTCACTTTTTAAATTTGTATTTCTTTTTTTAAAACTTAACCTCTCATAATGTGAAAAATTTAGATGGAGATGAACACTTGTCAACATGCGGCACAGATTAGCGTTGAAAATGTTTTTTAATATTAGTCTGAAAGAAAGTAAAGCTTGGTTACCCAGCCGGATGAACTTTCTAACTTTTTGACATTGAAAAGACATGAATACGTATCTGAATGTATGGACAACTTTCACTTTTAACCTGTTTCACACATTGTTTAAAGGGAAGGTTGTGTCTTTTGAATTAAGTTTTGCATTTAGACAAAAGAAGATAAAATCCTGGAGTTGAATTAGCTTTACCCTGTATAGGGGCTTTATCAGAATATTTCTAGTATTTCAATTAGTTTTTAATAATGATCTTTCTTTCTTTCTAATACATCCTCCAACTGTAAAGAGAAAGAAGCCACAAATAAAATTACAGTTAGTTAGTCAGGTATAACCGGATATATAAAATTCTCCCAGATTACAGTAAAGTTCTGCTTGTTGTTGATTCGTCCTCACTCTTTTTATGATTGCCTTTAAACATGTTTACCAAGCCTGAGGGAGATTACAGAGCAAGGCAGGTCAGTATCATCGTGTGGGCCTTTAATGGACGTAAAAGGATTGATGGACAAAAGTAAACAGTCGTCTTAGGAGACTACGAGTCTCTTCTGTGGGCAGTCAGGAAGCTGGAGGAGGGAGACGTCTGGATTATAGACTTAAATCTAAGATGATCGGCTCAGGCGACGAACTCTCTCTAGGTCACAATTATTTCAAAGGAAGACACCTTACACAAAATATCTAGAAATACATTAAACCAAACATTTTGCATCTTTAAATCAATCAATAGCTGAAGAATTCAAACATAAGGAACAATATCTTTATAAAATAAAGAAATAGATTTCTGGGTCATTTATTAAACTCAATAATACAACCACTTTTAAGCATCCTTAGATCTACTTAGTAACTTTCTTTTTTGGACCCACACTGGTATAAACTCTCTAAAGGAAACTCTGGCGTTGAAGCAGTTTTTTGTTCTTAGTTTGACAACCATAACAGTCACTCTAAATGCATTTAAGCAGTGACATGCACAGACACTTTTAGGGGCAGGGGTTAAAGAGATTGGTCCAGAGCAGGGTCAAGGATGACGACCACTGAGGGCAAAGGCACAAACAGCGTGTATTTACCAGCGATCAAAACACAGAACTAGACAACAGAAACCAGAGGAATGTGTCCCCTCCTTCTGTAGATAACACCATTTTGGCTTTCAATTAAGACCAATATCATAAAGTCCGGGTCGAGAATCTGATCAGGCAAACTAAACCTTTTATCATCCCGAGGACGATAAAAGTTTTTTTTGTATTTTTTTAAAGTATTTTTTCACATTTGTTTTATAAAAGAGGAGAAAAAAAGATAAAAAGAGCTTTTTACAGAACCTTAAAACAATATATTCAAATTGGACGAAAAACTGAGGCGTTCTGCAAAGACGTTTTAAATCTGTGGTTATGATTTGGACATATTTCTTGTTATACCATGTAGAACTACTGTAAATAATGTCTGCTGGAGTGAACTGATACGATTATAAATGTGTCAAAAACCACTCTGTTCTAATTCAAAACAATTATTATGATTTCCGTCTTCACGATGGGATGATAATTATTTGTCGTTAGTGCCTTGAGATAGACTTTGATGTGACATGCAAATATCAATAAGCTCAATTTTAATTGAATAAAGCAAAAATGCACATGTGGGGTTAGGTAAGTTAGTATATAATAGCTGTTTGATTATTATTGGTTGGTTAACTTTAAAATATTTGAGACAAAACAAAATAAAACCTTTATTTTAGCAGGTTTTATATTTATCAACACCCTGAAACAACAAGTACAAACATATTTCAGGGTTTCAAGGTGATTTTAGGTATTTGTTAAACGGATTGACAAACTTTAATTTTATGTGCTCTACATAGGGAATATCTAAAGGTAGATGTTCTACTCTTAATTTTTACGTGATGTTCTGGAGGTTAGTTCATTGTCGACCAGTTGTTGTTTCTAACAACCTCAGGTCAATAATCCTTGTGTCCTGTAACAACTACAAAAGGAAAAACCTCTACCACAGCTTTGGTTTCAAAGCCATGTAGAAATATTAAAAACTGGGTGTCAACATGATCTTAAATGATTGATAGCAACAGTAGGTATTGCATAAGTTGTGTTTCACTTAATTATCAGATGTTTTTTGATAATCTTGTATCTGTAAAACTATAATGAAACTATAAAGATGACCAAATGTTTTATTTAAAAAAAGAAGAAGTTTTCTCTCAAGAGTGACTGGGTCATTTTTAAACATGTCTTGAAGCAAACACAGAAAGTTTTATCAAATGATTGAAATGAATTGTGGCTGACAGCATGGATGTTTATCTTGTTTCTGAGTAATGAATAGTTTTCAATTATTCAATCAATTTTAAGTTTAATGAGGTTCTAAATATCCACAAACCTCCTTTCTACACCCGCTGCTGAGCGAGAAACAGAAATTTTTGAAAAGATCTAGTCGTATGTGCATGGCGATTCTGAAACAGAAACTATTGTTTGTTCATCAACCGTATGCACAAAACATTATCATGGTGCTGGAGAAATATCCCTAAACTTCAAATATAACATATTTACATATGAGGTTTATTTTTTTGAAGTTTAGATTATTATTGTTTTCAAAACTAAAATGAAGACAATGGTGATTGCATGCAGCTACGATGCCGAGGAACATACGGCGGATCTATTTTTGTAACTAACCTTTAAATGCTTTATATTCATACATGGAGAAAACTCTTCCTGTTAACTTAAATCTCCATGCCCTATTTTTAAAACATGGGTTGCATTTAAAATATTAATTAAGATTGGACAGGAACAGAGCTGGTACTGGAAGAGCAGATTTCTATGAGTTTCTATCAGTTAAATATTATGTTCATTTCTGTGTTTTTCTTGGGAAGTTTTTTTTAATACTCACACAGTTAAAGACATGACTGAAATTACCTGAAAACCTCTATCCCCCACCCAGCCAGAGCTGTAAAGATCCGTGGACCAAGATCTCGTGCCGGGTTTATGGGATAGCCACAGTTCAGACCCATGGAGACGCCGATGGCCATGATGATCAGGCCGATGCACAGCGGCTCCATACCTTTTGGGGCGCCAATATTCTTTCTGTCAGTGATGGCCAAGATGCACAGGATCAGAGCGCCGGTTGCAATAACCTTGCAAAGCAGACGCAACAGATAATTACCACATTGTTCTGAGCTGCTGGGGAATATTAGTAAAAGTAACAGACAATGAATTTGTTTTGGATCTTTTGATCTTCTTTGAATCACCCGACTGGGACAGAACCATTAGCTTTGGTGAGAAATACTCCCCCAACCGACCCTTTGAATTTGCTTTGGATGTTGAATTTTCTTTTCGAGAGGATGTTTGAGTCCTCTCTTCTGCTGCAATGACCTCCGCCCTGTGTTTCTCTAAGCCTATTAGGGGGTCTCTATTCCTGTTTCACGCCGCATGAGACAGCTTTAGTTTGTTGCTCTGTCTGCATATATAGTTGCCATTGCAGCTGCAACTGTTTAAAGCTATCAATATCCATTCAAACAGAAGATGTTTGTAAAAACAAGTAGGAAATTGTTGTTTATAATAATATATTACAGCTTGTTTGAATTTCTTACTTTCAAGAACACAGATTTCAGAAATGCCATTGCCAGAAAAGATGTAACTAACTACAAAGGAAAATATTTTTGGGTACTATTGTTAGGAGGTTTTACTCAAAAATAAATATGGCATCTGTACCAGTGTTAATGGAAAATAGTAAGAAGCTTTTTTTGTACTCATGTTTGTGCCAAATTCCAGCATTTTAACCCATAAATGATTTTTTAACACAATGGAGAACTTGGGAAAAATTAAAATACACCTCAAAAGTCTAGATGCTCACATGCGTGTATATACAAAAAAAATACGAACTTATACATATACAGATATATATATATATATATATATATATATATATATATATATATATATATATATATATATATATATATATATATATATATATATATATATATATATATATATATATATATATATATATAT
>JAVLVB010000768.1:2008216-2020347 GCA_032876305.1 Orestias chungarensis | reverse complement strand
CCCCCCCCCCCCCCCCTTCACCCAATGAAAACGAACCGCAGCGGACACCTGGCTATAAACCCAGGAAGAAACCCGAAGCTCCTAAATCAGAAATCCGCTGGAAAGGAGATTGAAAAAAACGAAACATAAAACATTTCTAATAAGGCGCAGAGAGCAGGGAAGCAGACAGGAAGACGAGCGGAGCGATGACTTCAAGTAAGATCGAGATCCCAGGAGAGGTGAAGAGCGACCCGGCCGCCCTTATGGCATCCCTGCAGCTGATGCCCTCCCCGGTGCCCAACCCGGAGATCAAGCACACCAAGGTCTGTTCCCGTCCTCTCTAGGCTGAAAGGCTCTGAGACCTGGATCTTTCATAGAGTTTAACAGCGAGATAGTCACTTTATTATCAGTATATTGAGTCCAGATTGAATTGAGACATACTTAAGTTTTATGGTTTAAAGAAAAAAAATCATTATTTCTTATTGCGCTTTCTGTAAACTTTTAACCAATAATAGAAAGAGTTTGGATGGGGCGATAATAAAAAGCTTGCGTAAAAACGCACAGCAACCACATGATCTTCCTGTCATGTTTTTTTAATTTTATTTTATTTCACCTGGACAGCAGACATTATTACACGATTTCACGTCGCAGCTGGAAACCAATTTATGAACTGCATGTTTTTTTATGGAGCTGTTAAATTATTTTTTATTTTTTGTAGAAAACAGCAAAAGGGGAACAAAACCCCTCTCTGTTTTTCATTTCATTATCATCAGGAAGCTTTTATGATTTTGCCCTGGCATAATTTGCATTATAATAGCTCACGGTGAAATTAGGCCTCAGTGGAATAAAGAAAAAATAAAGTAAATGCCAGAGACTTACAGTATTTGCTGTTAATGGCTTTTATGAACACCTACAGTTCAAATCCAAATAGTACCTCAAAGCACCTCATGAGTTGGATTATAGATTTTGCCTTCATTGACCTGAATTTTGTTCAGTGGATACGATTTTTGGAGGTAAAATGTTTATGTTTTATCTGGGCTGATTCGCTGAAATAGGTGTGTGGGAGATGCATAAGCAAATGGAGAAACTGTAATAGATTAAATTAATATATTAGATTTCTGTTGGTACTTCATAATAAAATTAAAAAAAGAAGCTTACATTCCAAAGAGAGATGTTTTACCATCGGGATGAAAAAAACCATACAAACGTTGAGCCAGCTTTCAGTTTACCCAAATTTGTTTGGGTAATCTGAAATATTTAAGGAGATTTATTTCATCTTCCCAGTCCTGCATGTTGTGAAGTGCATTGATTTAATCGGTTCCCTCTGGGATCCCTCCAGGATTTGGGTAGTTAGACGTCTCGTCGGTTTGGAGCAGTCAGGACACAACCGCCTAAATTTGTGGTCTGTCAAGACGTCGTACTGTAGAACAATTATTTTTATGATTGCAACACAAAAGGGTGTTTTTCAAAGGACCAATTCCCGATAATGTGGTGGGAGTAACTGCTCGGTGTTAACACATATCCAGTGTTGTGGGAGCAAAGGCCACACGGCTGCGCTGAATGGTACATGTTGTAGGTTGAGTTCAGGCATCCTGGATGCCTTCCTATACCTCACACGGCACAAGCAGGGCTTTAGCTCAAGGATTGGAGATGATGGCGTAAAGGAGGAAATTTAGGGAGCGACTTGGTGAGTTAACCCCCAGGAATTTGGATCATCCAGTCCCTGTTGGCTTGGCGGACCAGGGGGCAGAAGGGCCTGATTTATGGGCACCCCTGATGTGGGCTCTTTTCACAACCGCTTTCTGAGCTCCACCCTGCCAACTGCAAAGGAAAGAGAAGCGCTGTTCCTCCAACCTTATAAATTTTGAAATATTAACATTCAATTCATTTGAAAATATGGATTGTATTAGAAGTACCTGTAAATAGCTTTATGGCTGATACATTATCATCTGTGACAGATGTCGTATATAACAGATAAGCCTGTGATAAAAAAGGTTAATTGCCTCTAAGGTTTGCCCCTTGTCCCTCTTCATTGAGTAAGGAACTACTCACATTGTATAATTTTATTGGACGTCTCCCTTTGTGTGCAAATCTGGGATATTACAATATGCATTATTATTTGCTTAATAAGCACAAAACCACAAGAAGGGATGTTGTTGCTAGTCACCTACATCAAAGTTTATGTTGCTGGAAGACTCCAACAATGTGCAGAAATAGTTCAAATGTTGATAAAGGAATCCACGAATGAGAGTAATAATAACAAATTCTTGATGTTTTATGCTTTTACACTTGCGGCAGAGGCAAGGAAGAGGGAGTTCGTTAAGGTCATGCTCCTTTTCGCAGGGGGAACCTCTGGTCTTTGTGGGTTTTCTCACAGCTTTGTGATAATGAGTTGTTAAACCAGACACTTAGTTGGGCAAATGTAACGAGGCGTTTGGGGGGGGTGGGGGGGGGGGGGGGGGGGGGGGGGGGGGGGGGGGTTGTGCGGTGGTTGGGGGTAAAAGAGTGACTTTGCTGGGGATTTGTTTTTTTGCTTTCAAAGACAAGGTTTTTCAGTTTCTGATTAATAAAGCCAGTAAATGCTAATGTAATCATGAACTCTGAAAACCTTTTCAAAATGACTTTAAAATTATTTTCCATCGTTTCCACAAAATACTTTTTTGCTTACATTGTTGTTGTTTTTAAAAAAAAGTTTTATGTTTAACTATTTCCCCATTTGGTTTTGTGAGCCACAAATCTGGAGAACTAAATTCTGTCAAAGCCCATTAGCCTTGTTTAGTGTGTAGGCTTTAGTTACATCTCCTAATCCAATCCAAACATATATATTCTCTTTGTTGCTTTGCTCATGTTGGCATAAGTGCACTCTTCACCATAGGAACCTGCTCTGAATCTGCTTGCCGAGGACTTGTGTATTTGTAAAGCAGTCAGCACAGAGACATCCTCTTTGGTTTGCTTGAAGAAACGGCTCCATCAATCTGTCACTGATTGAGATAGTACAGATGGGGGCTTGGGGCTCCCCGATGCTATGGTGCTGTCCACTGAGGTGTAAATTATGACCCTGCCTCACTGTGTGGGTTAGTGGCCCCACCTCGCCAGACTCTGACCTGTAGTCCTGGAGTTTTTCACTTCAAAACCACCATCTTACCGTGATGAAGATCAAACAGAGCCGAAAGTTAGAGGATATGGCACGGCTAGATGATTTATTATGACGAGCACAGCGAGAGCCTCCTCGTTCCCTGTTTCCTTCCCTCCACTCATACAATCTCACGTGGCCGCAAAGCTCGGCACTACACATCTCTTTGGCTGTGACAGGCTAAGTGTGCACCGCAATCAATGTGTCCGTTGGTGTGAAATGCCCACTTGTGCAGCAACTGTAAATTACCATTTCAGCTCAGATGTTAGCATCGTGTCCCCCTGTCTCTTCATCACAGTTGAAGGGAGAAGAGTGACAGCGAGGTTGCCCCTCTAACTTCCTCTTCTTTCTTTGTTCGACATGTAAATCCTCATGGTGTCATTATAGAAAACACTTGGCTTCATAAATCTGTTGCACTAAATTCTTTCTTCAGTGCACACACACACACACACACACACACAAAACCTTCCCCAGTGTTTATTTGTCTGTGAAAGAGCAGGATGTTTCATTATAAATGACTTCCTCTGTCTACTGATCCCAAGAGTAACACTATGCAAAAATTTTCGTTTAACACTCCCTTGACTTGACTTTTAAAGAACTGTAAAGTACACAGGAAACCTGTCAGACACAGTAATTTGAGTGAGGAGGTCAGTTTTCATTGCTTATGCATTGAAATGACTGGCGTTTTCCTTTATTTCAGAAAACACTTTAAAGGGTAGTACAAGAAGTTATTGTAGGAGAATAAAACATTTTTATACTTAGGTATTCTATTTGTATTGAGTTTAAAAACTTATTTTTAACATCGTCTGTTTTTTTCTATCTAACATTTGATACATCAGGCTTTGGCATTCATTCAGTTGTTATAATTAAAAATACAGAAATACACCCAACAAAAATTCACAAGAATTACAAAGAATCTGTAAAATACAGTTGAAAGCAGATTTAACTGAAAGGATCATGTCATGACTGTAAAGTTGTAAAATTATGAAGTAAATTAGCTATATTTGAGATAATTGAAGGCCCACAAGTTAATGCATTTAAGCCAAAATTATTTCTTGTGTGGCATCATGGAAAAATAATAGAACAAAATATATATATGTATGTATACTAAAAATAACTACAATATAAAAGTAAGAAAAGTGTGGACTTCAAAAAATAAAATTTTATCTTTTTAAAAAGCCATGTTTTTCTGCTCAATCAACTACGCTGACTGGATTTCCAGATCTGATACCACTCAATAATAAGATTGCTCCTTTTAAAAGATAAAAATATTTTGGTGCTAAATTGGCATATCCTCCCCAGAAGAAAAGCAAAAGACCTTGTAAAGATCCTGGATGAAGTGGTTAGAAGACACTCATTTCCTACAGTAGTACACAACTTGGACTAATTTAAGCTGAAAGTTCACTTAACGAGTTGGAGGCCTTCACTTCAAAAGCAAAATCAAAACATTCGCAAATGCACACAGACTAAGACCCTATTTTCTGGAGACGTGTCCTATGGTTTGATGAAGAGCGACCAGAAGCAAGCTTGCAGACCTAAGAACATCATCCCAACTGCGAAGAACAGCCATGGTAGCATCACCTCGTAGGATTGTTTTACTGGTGCTCTTTAACAAATAAGTGACATCATGATGCAACGAAATGTGGAAATACTAAAGCCAGATCTCAAGAAATCCACCAGAAAGTTTGAGATTGGGTCAAAACGGTTTATCCAAAGAGAGGATTAATCTTAAAATGATGTAACTAATACTTATGTAATTGAAGCCTTATAAGCAGATTTATTCTTAAAAGGTCTGCTTGAATCCATTTTCTTCACATAATTTCTGAGTCTTTACTCTCTCACACACACGGTGACAAGGAGAAGATGCTTGCCAGTCTGCGACAGAGGGGTCGTCCTTTTCAAAACGCTGGAGTGCGGGATGGCATTGTCTCTGGGAGTGGAAAAGAAAAACATGAAGGCTTCATGGTGTCAAACATTTGACGAGAAGCAGGAGGAGGAACAAAAAAAAAAAAAAAAAGAAAAAAGAATGAAAGCCACCGGCTGCTCTCCCCTTTCACATGCTCTCCACACTTGTAACAGTAGTAATTATAAAGACTTCTGAAACCCACCCAGATGTAGAAAGGAAACAGAGGTCCTGCGATAGGGGAGGATATGAAACTTCCTGCTTAGACAAACCGTTTTCAGAGCCCGTAGGACACGTCTGGGCTGTGGGATCTCTTGGTGTTGTGCATAAACACACAGAGGTCCCTAATCCAGCCACCATCCTCCCCGCTTTAAAAGAGAAAAGACGAGGGGCTTCGCACATTCCTTTGGCCTGCTAGCATCTGAGCCATGAGAGGAAACAGAGAGCCAAACAGATGTTTTGTTGGCAGCGGAAACTATTTTGCCTTCTCCTACTTCCAATAAAAGGGCACTTAAAAAATACAACGTTCACAAAGTGTTAGGAATAACCTTTACTCATTTTTGGTTGTTGTTTAAAATAAATGCCATTGTCAAAAAAGGCTTTTACACAAGGAAACAATTTGTACCTTATCCAATCTGTGTGATTACAAAAAAAAAAGTATATTTTAAATGATGTGTTTACATCATATCCTATCTTTAAGTTAAACCCAAGATGAAGCTCGTACAGATGATGGGACTGACAGCACAAGCACTGCTAAATATTTGCAGCTGCCCTGTGACCTGTGCAGACATTCTTGGCCCTTATGCTTGGCTCTCGAACACCTCAGGCATCCATCATACAGTGCCTTGCAAAAGTATTGGAGTTAAGATTTTACAAAATCTTCAACTACAAAAAAAATAAAAATACATCATTTTTTGTGCGCTTGTTAAATAGAATCGACCTGCGAAATTTTACTTAAGTGTAATTCTGGAGAGCTTCAGAGATCAGTTGATCTGACATCTATTAGTAATATGTTGGATAGATTTAGTCTTTATTGAAAATTGTTTGAAAAAAGCCATATTCACAAAATAAATGTGATGCCTTCATAAATGTCAGTAAATGTCCCTAAAACCCAACGTAAAGATATCTTAATAGTGAAGCAGGGTGATGGAAGAGTAATTCTATGGTGAAAGCTTTTCATCGGTCGGAAAAAGAATAGTGATGGAAAGATGGCTAAATAAGTGGCAATCCAGGGGAAGAAAGACTGTCAGAGATTGCAAACTGGGGGCAGGATAAAAATTTTAAATACACAGATGCTTTATATATATATTTTTTTACTTTGTTGTATTTTACAAATATCTAAAGGCTGTCTCTGAACAAGAATCAGCTCAGGGGGTAAATGCAAATGCACTTAACAGTTTCATATTTTAAATAAACATTAATCAAATAAACATTACTTTGTCAGTCTATTTAATTTAAAAAAATGGTTTTGTTGTATTTGGTCATAACATGTATGAAAAAATGTAACTGCTAAAGGAGTATGATTAGCTTTGCAAAGCTTTCTTATCGCAGCTTTTGCCTCTTTAACAACTGAAAGGGTTTTTGTAAAACAACAAACCAGTGGATTTGCTTTTAATAAAAAAGGTGTCATATTATGCCATTTCCGGATAGAAGCTTAAACTTTCATAAACACAGACCCGTTATGAGAAGCGATAGCAAACACCCTGCAGGGAAAGGGAAAAGAAAACATCATTATTCATTTGATAATGTGTACACTTGCACTAGTTTTTTTATCCTTGCGTTCTTTGCCCCCTTCTCCGAATGATCCTAAAAAGTAATTTTAAGAAACCTTGAGAGTTGATTTACAACCCGGGCCTGTCATCTTAATCAAGCCTCTCAATGGAACCGGGACAAAAGTCTAACACCAGTCTGAGCCCAGCGAGAGGGTCGAGCCAAGCGGCATCTGACAGTGGGCCTTTTCTAGCTGTGATTTAGGTGGGGCCTGCTCCACGGCGTTTTTTTGTGCTTTATCCCTTTTCCTTTAGTGGCATCCATCGAGAGGGGTTACGCCACAGATTAAGCTACCCATGGTCCACATTCTTGCCCAGGCTGTTGAGGCTGTCGGGGGGGCTCCTCTGATTTAGGGCGCTCCATTTCAGTGGCCCCTATAAATAAAAAAAAACTAATTCAGTGCTCTGCAGGGCTTTTTTTGTGCATAATACCTTCTTCTCCTTGTAGTTACTGACAATTTTATGAAGTGGTCCTAATGAACAGCAGATGAAAGTTGGCCTTATATTAGAAGCCATGGAAGAATGCATGCTAGACAATAGAGAGGGGTCACCCAGTGTGTTTCGGTGTCCGGGGGATGGTGTATCTTCAATATCTCCTCTGAAGTTCATTTATAAGTGAGTCTGAATTATCAGTCAGTAAGCCTGATGTCATAGCAGCTTCAGAGTAAACAGGAAAAGAGGTTTACAGCCAATTAAATAGTACTTAAAGGGCAGCGTTTATTGGGGTGAACATGTTGGAGAGTTAGGGAGGACTCAGGCCGGTGGGACACTTGAATCCTGCTTCTCAGGTTTGCTCTCAGAGCATCAGAGTAGAAGGATGGTAAGAGCACATGTGTACACAGAGGGATTCGTGCCAGCAGATGTTCTTCTTGCACTCTATCTATCAGAAGGAGTGACAGCCATTTAAAACAGACTGTGAGCGTTCCTCCTAATGAATCTAAACATGTCTCTTTCAATAGACACACCTCAGACTTTCATCTGAAGTCCCAAAATCCTCGTTGCTTTTCTTTCGCTGACACAGTTCTCACTTTCCACCATTGTCCAAACATTTATTTTCCTTTCGATCTTTAAAGACGTTAAAGATGCCCTGTTTGGAATCCCAGGCGGTTGTTTAACGGAAGACTTGTTTTAACGCTTCACAGAAACCAAGCGCAGCACGTGTTTTATGATCTCGTAAAGGAGCGGTGATGTTGTGAAACGTGTGTCTTTGGGATTTGGGGTGGGTGGGAGGATGGCTTGGGGTTCTGATAGGGATTTATCCCCCTCCAACCCCACCTACACACACACAAACACGTACACAGTCACACACAGTCTCACACTCACCCACCCCCTTTGTCTGCATGGTGGAGCACTCCCCAGAGAGCAATGCTGGACACACAGGAATCTCTGTCTAGATTTCCAGAGATTCTCCCATATTGCTTACATGAGAGACTGGACATGCTGGGCTTGCAGCCTGAGAGCAGTTAGACTTTCACTGACTCTAACCACTGTGCTGCAGCTACAATAGTGTAACAACCAAGTCATTTAATGTAAGGTAAATATGCAATATGAGCATTTAACGTTACAATATATTAGCAGTTGAATCGATAAAGCTTTGAATTAGGTCTTTAAGAGTTTCTGAAGAGTAACAGTGTGTTGTCCCTGCAGATTTTCATCAATAATGAATGGCATAACTCCGTTAGTGGCAAAGTCTTCGCTGTCTACAACCCGGCTACCGGAGAGCAGATCTGTGAGGTCCAGGAGGCTGATAAGGTAAATCCAGAACGAACACTTGAGAGGACTGGAGTAAGCAGGTTGACCTTATGGCAGCAGGACCTCGTGAAGTACATTCTCTAGTCAAATAACAAACTAGTAAACAGAATTCGACATACTGTTAGTAAAAATGCTGTTATGCTATCAAACACAAACTGAGATGACTAAATAGTTTTATTAATGATTTTGCTACATTAGCTCAATAATTAGTTTATTTTTAGACAAAGAAATTTGACTGGAAATATTAGCTAACCAGGAAAGTCCCAACTTGAATATCATTAGAGCTGAAGTTGGGGTGATGGCAATGATACCCCTTATTTTTTTAAGTAGAACTAATAAAAACAGATAACTCGCTATCCCTGTCTATCACTAGAGGAAATTACACTCTTCCTTAATAAGTTTAATGGGGATAAATAAAATATTTTTTTATATAAAATAAAGAAAGTTAAATTATTTTTAATTCATAATGTAATGATCATGTTTGTAGGCGGATGTTGATAAAGCTGTGCAGGCTGCTCGCCTTGCCTTCTCTTTGGGCTCAGTTTGGCGAAGGATGGATGCATCTGAGAGAGGACGGCTGCTGGCGAAGCTGGCTGACTTGGTAGAGCGAGACAGCATCTATTTAGCAGTAAGTAAATTAATTTTTTTTATCTGTATAGGCTATTCCATGACGAGTTGAAAAAGTTTCCCTGACAGGTTTGTTTCTTTCAGGGTTTTTTTCCCCCATAACATGTCAATGCATTTTATTTCCTCCTGCAAAGCTGCCTCAGTTTCCTTCATCTTTGCAAATACAAATATTTGCCTTGCCTTAAAGTGAACTCAGTAGCTGTACTTGTAGTTTAATGTTATCTTGGTGTCACTTTTCTCCTGTGGGTGAGTGTAAAGGATGAACTGGTTCAGAATTATGTGAGGATCACAAGGTTATATCACATTTTTCCCCAAATGTCTCCTTCTTCTCTCTCCAGACTATTGAGTCGTTGAACAGTGGGAAGCCTTTCCTGCCTACCCTGTTTGTTGATCTCCAGGCAACTATAAAGACTCTCAGATACTTTGCTGGATACGCAGACAAGATCCATGGGACCTCCATTCCAATGGGTAACAGCTTCCTTTAAGTAACTGCAGCAAGGTTTTAATTAAATCAAATTGATGAAAAGGAACATATACGATATTTATTTCAGCCGTAAACCTAATTAAAACATTTACGTGTTTTACTTTCTGCCTCAACCTGTGCATTTTCACTCTGCTATATCTGATCAGAAAGACTAACTTTGTCACACACAATCTTTCTACTCTGTTTCATGTCAGCATGTGTAGTACATGCGTAATAAAACATGTATGTTAGAGACATTGATGATAAAGAGACACATTAATATGTTCGTGCTATAACACAGGACCTCTAACGGCACCTTTAATTGGTGACACACTTCTCACTTTCGACCACTGTCAAAAACATTGATTTATTTTTCTTGTGCTCTTTTAAAACGTTAAAGAGGCCTTCATTAACACTGTGAAGCATCCCTTTACATATGAGGTAGAGCTCAGCACTGCCTCACCCAACACTTCTTTCATTTATTTCAAAATGCAATTTGTAAATTCAGTAATTTAATGATAAAATGCACAAATAACACAAAATATATTTTAGACCTACCTGATTTCCGTCTATCACCATTTAACTTGCCATGATGGCAGGTCATCTATTGCCTCGTCGTTGTCCTCCTCTGATTGCAACTGTAATTGTTACAACAGTGTTTAAAACCAAAGCCTATGTTTGGTCACTAAAAATGAGCGTCTGTCAAACACCAAAATGTAGCTGATTAATTTTATGTTTTCTTTCTTTTCCAAGTTCTCCTTTGGATATATAGAAAAAAAACTACCTAGAAAAACTACACGCACTGTTAAATATTTTATTTATCTTATGTATTACCTTTTGTCACACAAAAGAAAAACATCTGATGTTAAAAATCTGTCTTATTTACCTAAATAAATGTTAAATTATAATTGATTTATATAAATAACTCTGAAAATAGTTATGTCATCTAATGAATGAATGGTTGAGTGGGTTACTGGCTGGAAAGATGGTCGAGAGCTGAAGATGTTCAAACAGATTTTATATAAAATTATTTACACCTACATTTAAAAAAAAAAAAGGGCGTATTCATACTTAGAAAAGAAAAACAACAAATTGGTGCATAATCCAATCCCTTGTTATCTATTCACTATTCTAAGGTTGCAGCCATCGGTTTCGTCCCCACTGACACAGTTAAATTTGCTGTTTGAAGAGGTCGGCTGTCGATTTCAACAGGAAGGGGAGAAAAGAATGAGAGCGAGGACATAAGAAACCTGTTGATACCACTGCATTGTTCCCCTCAAAGCTTCTGTTATTCACTGCTGCCAGACCGGCCGT
The DNA here is from genome assembly GCA_032876305.1 of Orestias chungarensis. Classification (NCBI taxonomy): domain Eukaryota; kingdom Metazoa; phylum Chordata; class Actinopteri; order Cyprinodontiformes; family Cyprinodontidae; genus Orestias; species Orestias chungarensis. The sequence goes on along the minus strand of JAVLVB010000768.1, from coordinate 2,009,407 downwards.
GGTGTGCGTTTTCCCAGGGCTGTGCTCTGAGCTGCGCTCCTCTTGTAGGCTTTCACATTAAATAAGCGGGGATATAGCTGTAGCCTGCATTATGTAAGGAGTCGTGTTTGTTCACCTGTCAGAAAACGGTGCAGTACACCCACAATCAACAGCCCCTTCTGTTTGTCTGGCATGTTAAGCCAGGCTTGTGGTATTAAATTTGTATCTCAGGCAGTGTGACATGAATAGGGAGTGTCATTATGTAGAGCACCTTTGGCTACAACGCTCTGTATCGTTTACATTGCTCGTTCCAAATTGAAATCTAAGTCGATTGTTAGTTTCACATAAGCCTCGCAGATACTTACGTTTCTCCTGAAAATCTCAGCTCACTGTGCAAACAGCGTTAAATGATCCATCATCCCCTTTGGAATAAAATGAAACAATGAACATGTGGGAATTTTCACTGCTGTTTACAAGCTTCTACTGTTTCCTATAGACACAAAAGAAAAAACAATATTTGGCTTGTCATCTTCCTCTGATCATTCTGTCCAAGTGCAACATTAGGCAATAATCAGCTGACCGCTGATGATTACTGAAATAAATTCATACGCACATTTCTCAATATGGATTGCCTTTGTGGCGCGTGAACAAGCGTGGCACACCCTCTCTAACAACCTCCTTTAACTAATATGAGAGGAATGAGAAAACCTTTCCAGCATAACACCCATCTGTATGACCTAAAACACACACACACAGGACTGGAAACGTAATCTCTCACCAGGGTAAAGGAAGCAGGAATGTTCAGCGTGGATTCTTTTACAAATTAGCATGTTGAGTCGACAACAGCGGCAGTGTCGGGTGGTGAATTTTTTTGTGTGTTTGAGTTACTTTTCAAGCTTTTCACCGAAAGTTTGTAATTTGTAACACAGATTTCACTTTCTTGTGACTGAATATGTCTGCACGTGTTTCCCTTCAGATGGAGAGTATCTGACATTTACCAGATATGAACCCATTGGAGTTTGTGGACAAATTATCCCTGTGAGTATAACGGCTTTTTTCAAGTTTTTTTTCCGGCTGATAAGAAAAGGCAGATAAGAAAGAACTGGCTGAGTGTGAAAGAGAAACTGGATGGTTTATTGGATTATGTTCTGATTTTCCAGTAATTCCCGGACAGTCACTGTTTATTTGTGTAAAACCCACTCACTACCCCCC
>JAVLVB010000768.1:1959332-2005882 GCA_032876305.1 Orestias chungarensis | reverse complement strand
CCACCTGCGGTTTTGCTTGGCTCTGCTGTCATCCCGACTAAAGCTTGAGTCCTCTCATATTGTTTTGACAGGCCGGGTTTCCACCAGGAGTCATCAATATTTTGCCAGGATACGGTCCAACAGCAGGAGCTGCGATTGCTTCGCACATGGGCATAGACAAAGTGGCTTTCACAGGATCAACCGAGGTACGTGTTCCTCAGATCTGCAGCTGCTGCTTGATTGCTTTTGTCATGGAGAACAAGTGACACAGTGACCAACATGTGCAGAGCATAAGGAGCAGGCTTGGTAATTAGAGGATGTTGTGTGCATAGTCCTAATAACAAACAAACGGGTTTCTACAGAAGTTGCAGGTTCTGTCATTAATCCTTCTGACAGGGCTTTGATTTTATCTCGCACACATGCATGGTTGAAAAGCAGATATATTTACATACACTTCATAAAAGTCATATAACTATAATTGTTTTTCCTGTTGTCTGATGTTAAACCAAACTGAGTATACTGTGTTTTTGGATAGTTAGTATTAAATATATGAGTTCTTGTTTTTAAATACAGGAAGAATCAGAGGGAGTTTTTTTAAAACGTCTCTTCAAAGTTTCATAAGTAAGGAATTTACACAATTTTCCTTTTTATTTGGTAGAGTTGTATTTTAAACTGTGTCGTCAATCATCTTGAGTTTTCGTTCCACAAACCTGTCACAATATTGTGCTGCAATTTTGGTCTTTTTTTCCCCAACCTTTAACTTCCCTCATGTCTTCAGATTTTGCTTAATTCTCCCCCATATATTTTTGTCTAAATAATTCCTCCTACTATGAGATGTGAACCAGTACCCACTGTAACTAAGTACCAACACAACATGATGTTGCCAACTCCTACTTCACAGTTTAGATAGTATTAATGGGCATTCAGCTTTTTTTTGTTACCTTTAAATGTTACAACGGTCATTATTGTTAAGTCCTTATCAGGCAACTCCTCTGCTGTTTCTTTGGTCATTTTCCATTCATACGTCAAGCCAAAGTCTATACATCTCTGGGACCCTGGGATCTCTTTTGTGGACTTCATGATACCTGGGAATTTCCATGCTTGCATATAACTATTCATTTTTGTTTGAAAGTCGTTTCTGAGGTTGAACCTAACTTCGGGAGGTCCGATATTCTCTTTCTGACATTGTGATGGATTCGTTTACATATTTTCAAGATGTCACATAAGACAACAACCTGTTTATGGTAGTGCCTTAAAATACATCCGCTGTTGTGCCTCCAGTTACCTCAGATGTTGTGAATTAATCGAAGCAAGCTTCTGAATATGAAGGTGATATTAAAACATGTCTCTAAAATCTCTTTGGCGTTTAGTAAACCTGGTATCTCGTATTATATTTGCATTGTCATAAGAATACAAACCTGTTTTCCTGAGATTCTGCTTTCCAGTTTACCTCAGCTGTCACCCTCATGTTAACATCTTTTTTTAATCTAAATGGATATAAAGCACATAAACCTCAGCTTCCTTTTGCAGAACAGTGAAGCGGCTAATACAAATCAAAAGGACATACCATTTTAGGTGTTGGGTGTTGTGGTCTGAGCACATTCCTGCGGCAGACAGCAGAGAGACAGCAAATAACCTCGCTACAGATCATTTATAAACATCTGTCATTTCCACCCAACCACCTCCTATGTTCTAGCCGTTTGCAGCAAAGCAAAAGTAGAATATATAGCATGATGTATTTTACAAGTACCTTTGGAAAGTGAACAAAGTGTTCTGTGACTTATTTATGTTTGTGCTGTAAGCAACATCTGATAAGACCTTGCAGGCTCAGACATAATAGTTTGCTGTCTGGAGCTGCATAGACAGTACAACTGACATTCAGCCAACAAATAACTGATGCAAATCTCACTGCCGTTAATGTCATAATAACGTTTTATTTAAATAACAGATAAGTGTAACTCAAGCCGTGTCTAAACTGTAATGTCTTTTTTTTTTCCAAGATATTCCTGTGGCTTCTAAACTAAAAGCAAGTAGAAAATCTAGTTTAAGGGATCAAAATTTACCAATTCTTATCACAAAAATACAAAAATTAGAACCATACAGAATTTTGTAAGAAGCCTAGTGACTCAAAATGTTTTCAGTTGGGAATTACATTCAATGGCTTTGTACATCATGATAAAAAGACAACCAGAAAAAAATATCACCAGAAGTTAAACTTCTGCTGATCCTTAACAAACACTTTTTTGGTTGAGATTTGAGAGAGTCAAGAACTCAGGGACGTTTTCATCTGTTCATCCAGTCATGCCTGCCAAGGGGGGCTTTGTTTAAATATAAAACGTTTTTTTCTTCGTATATATATCCTACGTAACCGAAATGCATCATTGGATCTACAACAGAAGTGGAAAGGCACTGGTGTAGTGTAGGTCGGCTGGAAGTTCAGGCGACCTCCATCTCTTGCAAACTTGTTTTATAATTACATTTTCTTTCTTGTTGCCTTTTTAACCAAGATTGAGGTTTAATATTTGTCCTCATGTTGTGCTCTCTATATGTAGCAGTGGTGATTTAAGCTTTTAATGATTGAAGAGACTGTTTTTTCTTCGGATAACTTAATAACTCATCTGATAGCTATAATTGAGGCCTAAAACAACTGTTCCCACAAACCAGATAATGACAAAATTCCCATGTTAGATGTGACATTATGACTGTTTAGATGGTAGTACTAACAATCAACCAGTCAGAAAGTAGGTTGTGCTTCCATTACTTGGAGCCGCTTCAAGTATTTGGCATGCTGAGTTCAGTTCAGTTCACTTCATTAGTGCACACGGAGCTCATGCATAGTTTAAATAATCATTCCATCATGGCTGTGACATTTGAGTAGCATTTTGTAACAGTTTTGGATCAATGACACTTTATTAAATATATACAAGATACACAATTCTTTGTCTAAGTAATTCAAACTCTACATTAATGTTAGCAGTAAAACAATAACTAATCTAAAATATTTTTTTGAAGATGAACTGTATAAGTTTGACTCTAAGTGTGCTATATTGATGTTAATGTCAATTCTAAAAAACTATTTGTTGATTCTACAATATTTTGGATAGACCCTGCAGTTAATTCCCCTATTGGTAGACACAGTACAACTTGGCAGATATCTATGTCATAGTCCCAGCGCTCGACTATTAAACCGTCCCACTCAGACACAGGAGTTTGGATTTGATCACATGCATAATCAACTAACATTTTGATTAGGTTTTCTTTGGACCACTGACAGATTAAATAAAGCGTAATTTTGCGGTTTTTCATGTTTTGTAAGGTTAAATTTCCTTTTGGTTAGTTTTAAATTAATTACCAGTCATTGTTGTGTCTTTAAATGCTAACATATGTTACTACAAACACTAATGGAATATTAAAATAAAGAAATGGCTTTGCACACACTGTAAGCAACATAAAAAGTTTCAAAATGTAAAAACGAAAGAAAACAAACAAACTCCCTAACATCTAAGGTCTCAAAAAACGCAAGAGGACTCATTGTGCTTCCTTGGTGGAAATAAATAGATCTGGGTTTAGTTTCAGTATTTCTACAGTAACTGCTTACTGACAGTAAGAATGTTCTGATAAATCTTTTTCACCTCTGAAATGATGCCAACATTTCAGTCTCAATATAGACCCGATACGATATTGGCATAAATAATCCAAACTTGTATTACTTTTGTAGAGTGGAATGTTAATAACAATAGTTGCATGAACATTAAACTTCACTCAAAGACAGAAGGTTCTACAATTTAAAAAATTAAGTAAAAAGTTTTGAAGTGCTTGAACAGACTGGTTGTGTTGGAGTCTGGAGATTTTAATTGTAGGCTATATAAAAAATAAGCTTTTTGGCTAATATCAATACCGATATCTTATATCAATACCGGATGAGTTAATTTCTGTCTCACTAGTGCTTTTCCAAAATCAGATTTGTTTAAATGACAGACAGGAATTTGTATTACCATCAATAACAGCTTTGCACCATTACTGATTTTAAGGTTACTGTGTTTGCAAATTAAATAGTTACACCTAAATCACCTTTTAACCTGCCATAATTTGCCCTTAGTTTCACTAAAAAGTTGCTAATGGTACAACATATATGATACTTCCCCTTCAGTTGGTTATTCACAGTTTATCAACCTTAATGATGAATTATTTGTGTAATTTTCAGTTCAGTTATCTTTTATTAATGATGTCATCTTTGTCAACCTTGAGATGATAATTTATTTTAATTGTTTTGTATTATCTGTTGTATTCAAAATACAAACCTAAAGCTGGGTTACAGATTAAGTTATCTGTTGTCTTTAGTCTCAGTTGAGTCTCAACACATCAAAGCTAAAGGTATTACATAATCCATACAGAAGAAAACTCCAAAGAGTTTCAGTTTAGATTAACTTGGATATTTCTAATAGTAATTGTTTCCAAACTGTGTCTGGGTAAAGTTAAGAAAACGAAACAGAAACATAAATCCTACCCTGATTGTATGTTTCCATTTTGAGTGGCACAGCTTATTTTTACTAGTTTTCCTGTCATTTTACATTATCTGGAGTCAATTACTGTGCAAGAACACAGTGCTGTCAGAGACGGCTGATACTCAGACAGTGAGTCACTGGGCTATATTAGCAATAGTTAAAGATACAAGCATCCTAAACAGAATTTTGAACTGCAGGTAGATTTTAGGGGAAAAACTCTTAATGACTCACATGAGCCTATTACTCCACACAGAAGAGTCTGAAATTCCAGGTTGTTTTCTTTTCTTGGAATAAGCATGTGCGAATATCCACTGAGTCATACACTTTATGCTTCTTATAAAAGAAAGACTCAAGAATCAAGATCATGAACTATAAAGGCAAACCTATCGTTGTGTTCTTTTTACGCAGCCTGAGAGGCAGGCGTCAACTCCATTCTTATCTTCATCAGTTCAGGCAGTGAGATCGTGAAAGAAGATGAGGCTTTTCCATGCTGGAGGCGGGGTATTTTAGGTTGGACACTTAGAGGGTAAATTTCCACTTGATCCGGTCAGTCCCTTGGAAAATAAAACAGAATGTGTGAGTAACAGGAAAGATGAATACTTGCTCAGGATGTAGGATTGTGAAGGAGCTGTGTTGGAATTTCACAGGCGTCTTGTCTGTTCGCTCTCAGTGTATCAGAATTGGAAATTATCAGTTCAGTCATCTAATTCGTTTGACCGCTACTTTGGTAAAACTATGTTTTACAAACTTTCCTTACAAAGTTAAATGTAGATTAATATTTTTTGGTGGGGATTTGATGTTACTTTTAGAAAGGGGGTGAGAATCAGCTTTACTCTGGTCATTTTGGATTTTATACTTTATATTTATTTACATTACCACTTTTTTTGGGCCCTTTAAATTATGTTTGATTTGCTCCTGATTAAACTTGCTTTTTTTCTTTCACCTGGGATGACTAAATGATAATCCTTAAACTAAAGTCTGTAACATAAAAACCCACACACAGATAGAACATTTGAATCTCAAGTTAAAATATTTGCAACTGTTTAGCTCAGATAGGAAAATAATGATACTCTAAAACCTGATTTGAAACCTTTTTGTTTAAAATTAATTACATGGTGGCTGTGTATTTTATGACCAAAACGGGGGTTTTCTTTAAAGTAGTTAAAAAGGAATATGAGTCTTAAATGTTTCTTTTATTGTTCTCCAGTTTTGGTTTTATGATATGATAAGAACGGAAGAGGAAATAGGGATAATAGGAAGATAAGGAAAAAGCCACAGGCAAATATCCATTGTTTTTTTTTCACATCAGAACACCGGACTCGTTTCATTGCAAACAAAACGTCCCACAGATGGCTGGATCACAGGACACCACCCACACACCTTGTGGTTGCCTCTTCCTGCCCGTTGCTACATATCAGATAGTGTTCCAGGCTGAAACATCATTTTGTTTTCCTGCCGCTGTCTCCAAAATCCCAAAATGGATATTCATTCTGTGTATTTGCAGAACTCATGTTTCATGCAGCTGGCCAACTGTTGCATTACTTGTTTGGAGCTAAGCAGCTTCTTTAAGATATTTAATGGCTCGGGCTTATTCAACAATCTGGCTGCAGGCCTATCTCTCTTAGTAAACCTTGGATCTGTTTTCTCCGCCAGGTCGGCAAGCTGATCCAAGAGGCAGCGGGAAAGAGTAACCTGAAGAGGATAACGCTGGAGTTGGGAGGGAAGAATCCCAACATCATATTTGCAGATGCAGACTGTAAGTCTCAATGTCATCAGAGATACTTTACCAAGAGTCACTGCAACAACCCTTTTCAAGCTGTTACTCCGAAATATTGGTGTTATAATTAGGTGATGCTTCAGGGACTAAATAAGTCTGAAAACCCATAAAACCTTTGATATGCATTAGAAAAGGTGAACCCTTGGTTTTTTTATTCTAACAGCGCCGCCCAGTGGCATTAAGACTGGCCATGTTAGTCACATTGCTGCACTCACACTGGCCTACCAAGCACATCCACTCCAAAAATCTTATATGACCGTTTGACTATCTGCTTTATTAAATAAATATCTTGGTAAATACAATGCCCTCCACTGTCACCTGTTCCCCCCACAATCTCTTTAAAATAAATGTAACTTAGTTTTAAAAGCAACTTTTTCCTTACATATAATGTAACACAGGAGGCTGTTTGTTTTTTGAAACTACTCAATACAACATGGGAGAAATAGAAGAGCGTGCATTTCAAAAGTGGCCTATGTGTTAACAAATTTAAAGCAAAAACAGGTGGATCTGTGACAAAGTAGGCTTGATGAGAAAGCTAGTGAGATTGTGCAAAGAAGAATGCAAAAAAAATAAAAAATCAGTCTAAAATGCTGTAGCTCAAGGTTGTATTGCCCTGCTGAATAAGGGGATTGATTTATTAAAAACAATGATTTCTTCTTATTTTTTATTTTTTATTTTTCATCGTCAGACTTTGCCACTAAAAAATGCAGTCAAAGCATGTGTCTCTAAAAAGCCGAATTCTTTGAACTGGATAAATTACCAAATGCCTTTGGGAGGTTCAGTTAAGCACCCACAAACATTGTCAGACAATATTCATAATCTCAGATGTCTGCTCTTAGAAAAGAAATTTATACTTATTGACTAAATATACTAAACAATGCATGAAGCTCCACATACAATAATGAATATACAGTAAAGCCTGTTATTCTCTAGGTTAGATGTTTCAAAATAACTGTGTTGTACCCAATTATAATATGTAGAATTGTAATTTAAGCTTTTAAGAGCTTGTAATTTTTAATGTTTCACTCCTGTAAAAAGCAGGAAACAATAAAAAACTGCATGTATGTTCAAAATGGGGAAATGACAAATTAATCGACCTGGACCTAACTTCATTAATACAGAGTCCTCTGTTCTTCATAAGCTGATAAATTCAGATCACTGACCGTTTGATGATTGAAGAGACTATTGTTTCTTCAGATAACTTAATAACTCATCTGATAGCTACAATTGACGCCCAAGACATCTGTTCCCATAAAGCAGCTAATGACAAAATTTCCATGTTAGGTGTGACATTATGACTGTTTAGATGGTAGTACTACAAAAAATTAGAATAAGGGCATTGTCTCACTGTTTACTATATTGCCATGTATGTTGGCATACATAAGTAGTAACGTGCTGCATTAGTCTAACCTTGAAGTGTTATAAAACTGTTGTGTCTATTGATTGCTGGTTGGTTTGGATTCTTAACTGTTTTGTTCAGTGTTTGTTAGGTTGAAGCGTTTTATGAAATTAGGACAATTATTTTTTTCTGTGGTGATGGAACAAAAGCTTAAGGCTTAATGCTCTTTACTATGTCTAAGTTAATTTCCGAACAATCAACCAGTCAGAAAGTAGGTTGTGCTTCCATTTCCTGGAGCCGCTTCAAGTATTTGGCATGCTGAGGTCAGTGAATCTTCATTACTGCACACGGAGCTCATGCATAGTTTAAATAATGATTCCATCATGGCTATTGAATAAGGGGGTTGATTGATTAAAGCAATTATTTCTTCATATTTTTTTTACATTTTTCATTGTCAGACTTTGCAACAAAAAAATGGTATCAAAGCATGTGTCTCTAAAAAGCCGTATGCTTTGAACTGGATAAATGACCAAATGCCTTTGGGATGTTCAATTAAGCACCCACAAACAATGTCAGACAATATTAATAATCTCAGATTTCTGCGAAATCTAGACAAGAAATTCATACTTAATGACTAAATATACTAAACAATGCATGAAGCTCAGCATACAGTAATAAGCAATAAGGAGTAATGAATATGAATCCTTCTCTAGGTTAGATGTTTCAAAATCAGAAACAGGTCAGTTTACACATCTGACATGCCCAAAACAACAACGAATAAACCAACAGTAGTTATACTGTTTAGTGTTTACTCTTAATTTTGATGTGAACATTGAAACAGTTTCCAATAAAAAAAAAATCTGAATATTTTGATCCGTCCAATGAAATCAAAACAGAAACCCTGGAGACATTATTTATAAATAGTTTTGTTTTTTGTGTATTTTTTTATATGTACTTTCACTGTGAATAAATACTAAATTAACAATAAAAGCCACAATATCTGTCCTGCATACAAATGAATGAGAGGCGCAAACATCGATTTGTTTTCATTTAATCTTTGAGGCAGATCTGTCTCTGTCTGCATTTTATTCAATTAAAAGACAACCTCATATCATTTAAATGCTCTAAGGCCTTTTTTGTGCTTGGAAAAGTAGTTCTAGTTGGATGAGTTTCATGTAACCTTAAGGTGCCCAACAAAAAACTGGGAGTGCAGAGTGTTTTCAAATGCTTTCAACAGGCGTAAGAGGGGTTCGCTGTGACCTGTAAATCAACAGAATGGACCCTTACTCAGTTGGGTGCTTCAGCCGAGACTCATAAATCACAGGGGTCCATTAACCCTTTCTGGAGAAGAGCAGGATCCATCCTGTTGTTGTCAGATTTGCAGGACTTCAGCAGTACCACAAACATCTCTTTCTCACATAATTTTATGCAAACACTGAGTCTTCAAAAAAAAAAAGTAGAAAAAGTAGACCTGAAAGTAATTTATACTAAGCATTGATTAAGTAAAAGCTCATTTTTTCACAGTGGATGTGGCAGTTGAACAGGCCCACCAGGGTGTCTTTTTCAATGCGGGCCAATGCTGCACAGCGGGTTCTCGCATATATGTGGAGGACTCCATATATGACGAGTTTGTCCGAAGGAGTGTGGAGCGAGCCAAAAGGAGGATAGTGGGCAGCCCCTTTGACCCCACGACTGAGCAGGGTCCACAGGTGAGAGTTAGTTTATTTTATCACCTTGTTGGCCGTATCTTCCTTTTTTCATCATTCAAATTGTGTGTCTCTCTCATATTCAAATTGCTGCAAATCCTAATTATCAATTTTGTTGATATGTATGACTAGACTAGTAGGCTACAAATAGATAATAAATGGGTTTAATAAAGTTGATTATCCTTTCCTTGTTCAGATCAGTCGGGAACAGCAGAATCGTGTGTTGGAGTTCATCCAGAGCGGCATCACTGAAGGAGCCAAGCTGGAGTGTGGAGGCAAAGCTCTGGGACTAAAAGGGTTCTTCATCGAGCCCACCGTGTTCTCAAATGTGACAGACGACATGCGCATCACCAGAGAAGAGGTATAACATTAAAAAGCTGAAAAGCTATATGTTACCTTAAAACAATTATGAATTAAGTAACAAAAGTTTCAAAAGAGAAAGGTTACAGAAAGTTGAATTTGCCGTTCTTGTGAAAGAAAAGCATGAGAGCCTTCTTTTACAGAGCTGACTAGCAGTTCTTAAAACCTCTTCATGCCGCGATGCCAGTAGTCTGCTCAAGCCTCATTTCAAATTTGCAGGCTATCTGTCAGAGAGGGAATTACACAAAAAGCTAATAAAAGTAACAACATGATGTAAAAGGTACTGTAATGAGGTACTTTACAGGATAGGACATACAAAGCAGTGCCATCCCATATTGTAAATATACAAATAAATACAGAAACTTTCATTTAATGGCTTGCTCCTTTGCACCCACCCTTCATAAAAAACAAACAAACTTGATAGTATTTCCTATCTACCCGCAGATCTTTGGGCCAGTCCAGCAGATTATGAAGTTCAAGACGATTGAAGAGGTGATCGAAAGAGCCAACAACTCAGACTACGGCTTGGTTGCTGCTGTTTTCACCAGCGACATCAACAAAGCAATGACTGTAACCACAGCCTTGCAAGCCGGCACTGTGTGGTGAGTTCGGTTTCCTGTAACAAGCTGCATTTTTCATGTGGGAAATATTAAACATTTCAGATGCCCAGAGCCTGTAAACTGACACCACACTATTTATTATTACACGCAACCGGCGTCTCTGGTTGTTTTTTCCCCCTTACAACGCACAGAAATGTGAGATGTGAGAACAGGATTCTCTGCAATCGGATGCGTGTGCAGGAAAAACAGAATCACTTTTTGAGTTCTCTCAGAATTGACTGTTTTTGTTTGTAATTATCATCAGATGCATTTGAGTAAAAGCAGAAGTAAAGTCAACATCTGCATGGGCATCAGTGGACTGGTTGCTGACCAAACATTTTTTTATTACAGCTTTGTCCTCCAGTTTTCATGTGTCACTGTTTACAGACCCAACACAAATCCCCATCACACAAGCAAAGCAAAAATGCTCAAAAACCTTTCTAGAACAAAATACAAAAATGTATATTATTTACCCAAGATAACCACTCTTTAGCACTAACTCTATGCATTTTTACCATTATTTTCACAAACTTGGCTCTTTCTCACCGAATTAGCCACAGTTTCATTCTTCTTTTTCTTTTTAGAAGTTTTGTTTTTGTCACATCCAGCTCTAATAAAAGTAATTTACGCGGCGGCAGAAATATTTAATGGGGTTCAGCAGTTTATAAAAACAGTCTGCAGTGATGATGGTAGAATATTTTAGATCTGTCTTCCTTAATGCAGCTTATGTTTTCCTCAACTTTGAAACAAACCTAGGGAGTGAAATGCATCAGACTGATCAATGCTTTGTGTATTTCCCAGGATAAACTGCTTCAATGCTCTTAGCACACAGTGTCCGTTTGGAGGATACAAAATGTCTGGCAATGGACGTGAATTGTGAGTACTGTTTGGTGGTCTGCCTACTACATATACACAAATTAGCCACAATATCACAAATAATGACTTCATGATTCAAAACATTTCTTAACCTAAAACAAAAGGCTTTTTCTGAGTCTGATATCTGCCTAAAGGTTTTCTCTTTTAGGTTAGCTTGAATTACCAGAAGGATTGCGGTGTGCAAAATGCTAGAATAATATGTGAGAGGGAGACGTTTTTAGAGACGGTTTTATTTATAATTTTGAATAAAGTCAGTATGGTGTAAAATAGACTGGGAGAGATAATAAAGACGTGATGGTTTAAGTTTACAATTTCCAGATCACTGAAGATGTCATGTTTATCTGTTTAAACACTTTTATAGATAAGTACAAATCTTGCTGAGATCATCTTGACATCATACATGACAGGAAGAAGATTAATTCCTTTTTCCAAGAGATGAAATTTCTATATGTAAATCAATCCAAAGAAGTGAGACAAAAGTTGTAAAGCTAGTATGATAGTGTCAGTATTCATAATCAAGTAGGGAACATTACTTTAACAGCAACATTTTCTATAAACCTTGGGTTCTGACTACAATGTTCAGTCATAGTGACCTACATTTGGAAGAGAAGAAGAAGAAGCTAACCAGTCTGATTAAACATCACACCTGTCTAGGGTTGGGTGTGGGACCATCATGTTGTAGGGTTGTTTCTTCTGGAGTATCTGGTGCACACTACAAAATAGGTGGGATCATGAGGAAAAAAACATTGTATAGAAACATTAACACAACATTTCAAGACATAAACCCGGAAATTAAACTTTTAGCACAAATGGCACTTTCAAATGGAAAACGGCTCTAACCATGGCACCAAATTTGTTAACAATGGACCTCTTGGTCTAAAAACCTTGCTCTTCTTCACCTGTTTTGTGAGGAGGATTGTGCCAAAATCCCAGCAAACTGTTATAAAAAGCTTCTGGTAGATAACCATAAATGTATGGAAGGAAATTAATGTCAAATTCTGAATTTAAAGACATCTGTAAACAAATTATTTTTCATTAAATTGGCATTTATTTTTGGTATTTCTCACACACCTAAAACAGTAGATTAATTACCAAATTTAATTTCAAAGAGAGGGAATAACAGTACATTTGTCTGTGTATATAGTTTATGTGTGTATATGGCTTCAGTGTGTATATTATCTATTTAAGTAATCAGAGCTTTCACTGTTTTCCTGTTTCAGAGGAGAAAGTGGCCTGAGGGAGTACACAGAGCAGAAGACCATCACAGTGAAGATGGTCTCCAAAAACTCTTAAAGGTGGACACACTTCTCTCAGAGAACGCCGCATCTTCACCAACACCTTCATCGTCTACAGCGGCAGACCCTGTCGGCTGTCCAACCTCGTTCTCTCCATGGTTATATTCAGGCCCTACTCACTCGCTGCCTCTGGTCCCCCTCCATTACCTCGGCCTAATGTTCATCAGGCCTCTATCTATCTCCAGATCTCAACTGCCAACCACTGACTCCACCCTCATGCCGTGAATCACCTCCACTAATGACACTAAAGCACTCACAGAGATTTTTAGGGAAGCTGCTGTAAATGCGTCTTTAAATAACATCACTCTCTGCTAAAACCCTGATCCCTCCCCAGATGCTGGATGCTCAGAGACTTGGTTTCTGCACTTGCAATAAGCCCTTTACCTGTTGGGAAAGTGTTGGGAAGAATTTTTTTTTTTTGCTGTGCGGCATGATTGTCAAAACCTCATATGTCATCGTCTTGGTTACAAGACCACGCCAGCTCATTGAGACCACTGATGTTTCCGTCAGCCTTGCATCTGAACAGATGAAATGTTAATTCAGAGCTTTGACTTCTAATTTTTCTTTGTTTATAATTTAGCTCATATGACCTAACACTGTATGTAAACCTTTGACCGACGTAAAGATGTTAAACTCTTAAAAAGTCTTTTATTCTAGTAGGTGTATTTTAAACTTTTGTAACTGATATCATTGATGTCCATCTATGTTTATGTTTATACAGTCGTTTGCTATAAAGTTATAAAATGATTGTAGTTACTTTTTTTCGCAGTAAAAAAGTTTTTTTTCCTGTAAAAGTTTACATGTTTCATTATTTTTGTCCCCCCAGAATACAATACAGTGACTCAATAAGTCAGACTGTCTTTAACTGTATCTACAAACTAAATTTAATTAAGGTTCTGACTGATTGACCTCTTAATGTCCTTTATCAAACAAAAGTCCTATGAACAATTGTTTAACCCCCTGAGACTTGTTCTATTCATCCATCCATCCATCCATCCATCCATCCATTATCTTCAATTCAGCAGCTTCCTGGGCTTTCTCCCTGTGTGATTTGCCCCAAAAAACTTCACTAAGGCTGTATTTAGGATGTATCCCAACCGGATGCTCCACCCACCTCCACTGGCTCTTCTCGATGTAGAGAAACAACTCTACTTTGACCGCTTCCAGATGACTGAGATTCTGACCCTATGTCTGAGGGAGAGCTCATACACTCTCTGGAGGAAACCCATTTCGACTACTTGTATCTGTGATCTTGTTCTCTTTGGTCACTATCTAAAGCTTGTAGCAATAGGTGAGGTTAGGAACACAGATCGATTGGTAAATTGAGAGCTTCACATTTTGGCTCAGCCCTCGCACCACCGCAAACTGGTACAGACAAGCATCGGGTAATATCGAACAAAACAATAATAATATAAAAATTTTAAAAAACTTACCCGACCAGTGTGATTAGTAATTTACCTGTTCTAAATTGTGAGTTAACTGAGTATAAGTCATGATTGATGACCACATCAATAAGTACATATGTAAAAAACTGATCAAGTAATTTACAAATTCTGTTTTGCCTTCATATTGAAAAAGACACATAAAACATTTTAATTGTTCTTTTCATACCACAGGTTAAAGTCAAACTAATACTTTTGTCCACAGGTGAGAGGTCTTGATCTCTAAAGTTATAAAAATATTGCTTTGGTCAGTAATAACAATGTTTTGGTCGGATTGTTTATTTGAATGCTGACCTATTAAGATTCCTTATAAAATGAAAAAAAGAGTTTTAATATGAGTTGGTATATTTCAGATATCAAAAAGCGGCAATGAAAGGATTGCTTTGCTCTCACTGTTCTGTTGAATACAAAAACTGAAAAACCTGTCAGAAAACCTAACGTTTATTTTTCGAATTAGACTTAAATCTACCAATACTGCAGATAAAAAAACTAATTGACACGTTGTGTCTATTACCTCAATAAATAATTTTGTCCAAAGTGATAGCTTCTTTATTTTAATTTGTCCAAACATGTTTAAAAACAGATTTTACTCCTTGTTTGATAATAATATTTATTAAGCTGTTTAACTGTAAGCTTAATTTTTTGTTTTATTAGTGATTAACTTTTTTTCTAAAATGAAACTCATGCCATTACGAAAATGTAATTATTTTAATGTTTCCTTATTGGATTTTATAATGATGTACATTTTGTTACATTATTTTGTATGTGTTTCACCTCATACACCAATAAACAATTAATGGCTACGGTAATTTTACATTTATCTTGTGAGAAAAGAATAAACTAGATTTTCTTCTCTTCAGAATAAATGTTTAAGCACTAGTTAATCTTGAATATGTCAACAAGAATCTAGTATACTTTGTTAACTTTTAGAGAAAACCGTTAAAAAAGCTCTATTTTGTCAGTCCAAGCCTAACCCAGAATCAAGCGTATGAGTTTTATAAAAAAAAAAAACGACCACACACTGAAAGGAACAGTCACTATTTGACCAGATGCACATTTATCCTTTTAAAACTTTATGGATTTAGTTAATATTTCAGCGAGTCCTTACCGGTTTCCCTTTTATTAGGTCTCTCAGGACAGTTTCTCATATGACTCACAAAACTCCCCTAGAAACCTCCTTGAGTGTCTGCCCTGTATTTGTTTAAAACAAATCAGTTTTTCACTGTGATGGCTCTCAGAAAGAATGCTTACAAACACAGACAGTGATATTTTAGACATTTTGTAACATTATAGGGCTCATCGTGTAAGGAATCTGATTCTTCTCACTAAATTGTTGTGCAAGCTTCTCTGTACATGCTTGTCATTCCAGTATTTAGAGTCAGATTGAAACGATCTGCAGAGCAGAGACTCCCCACAGGGATGCTGTTATGAATTAATGTCTGTTTAAAAATTAAGGGGGTATGTCTGCTAAACATTACAGAAAATAACTGCTACCTAAATCTTTGTCTTGGAAGTGTGTTTGTGTGCTTTTTGTTCAAAACCTTGAAGAAACAGGTTTCATCAGCAGAATAAAAGTTAAATAAAAAGTTATTATCCGAGGGGTTGTTGTGGCATTACCAAAGAAAATATACTATTTATTTTCATGTGTGTGAAGCTTTTCTAGAGATGTTCCAAAAACACACAGGTTGGTTTACATTTTAAAGGGCATGTTTTATAATTTTCGTACATTTTTCTTTTCAGTTGTGTACAGACAATAGATTTGTTCATATCCCTGTTAAGTATTAGGCTTAAACACATAAACCAAACTAAACACAAGGCAGCTAAAAATGCAGACAAAAATTGAATAAGTGCAATGACTCAAAGCCCAAATGTGATTATTTTTCCAGTGAAGTGTGTATATCTAACAATCCTACTGAAAGATTTAAAAGCTGTCTGCTGTGCAGGCTTTGGGGAAAGTAAGAGCATTCATTCCATATTTTCTAACCTGCCAACAAGCGACTACACATTAGTTCGGTATAACATAAAAATGCAGGTATTTTTGTCAATGCAACAGTTCTGGACAGATATAGGCAGAAACACTTTTCTATTCACGTAGCCCCTCATCACTGGAGATATGGTGGTGTAAAATCAGACTTTTGCATCAGGAGCTTCCCGCTGTGTAACAAGGTAGGTTCCATTCTTACACTAAAATCTGCTGTCTGAAATCAGAAAGAATTAAAATTTTAAACCACAAAATTTTTGCAGTCTTAGGGAATGTTGAATTATTTTTGACCTGTTCGGACAATTTGGCGGGTTCATGATTGAGGGAGGTTTTTCAAATTAGCCACTATTTAACTATGTTCAAAATGTTGTGTGGCTACCTTTGTCACAACAAAATATTTCACCCTTTTTTTAATAATAAAATTCAAAGAAACTGGATTGATCTTTGATTTGAACTTGTGTTTGAGCTGCACCTACGGTTTTGATGTTGCTGACCATTCAAATCATACAAGCCCCTAACCAAGACAACAAAAACAAATAATAAAATAATTTCTAAAAATCAATAGGGAGGATATAAAAGAACCCTGATTTAAAGAAACCCGTAGTTGGATCTTTTCTGAAACCATGAATAGACATTTCGGTGTCCAACATGTCCTATATGAGATACTTTCAGGACCTCTGGAGGAACAAGAAGATGAAGATGTATCTGAAGAGGAACATGGGGAGGAGCACAAATGAGGGGAAGATGCATCTTCAGATAATGAAGAAGAAGAAATCCCTCAAGCTGACAGGGAGACATTTTTCAAAGAAGGGCAAAATTGCATGGCCAACTAATTCAGACAGCAACCAGGAAAGAAGAGCTGCATCAAGTGTCATAAGGATGACTCCAACGCCAACAAGGTATTCAGTAGCTATGTTGAGGATGTTTCCTTGAACTTTCTCCTGGTAATGACACCAACTATTGAAAACCAATCATCCTGGAGAAAAGCAATTTGGAGGGTTTACATAAATATGGAGAAACCTGGAAAAATATGGATGAGACTGACCTGTGTGGCTAACATAGGGATTTTGATATTTGCGGGTGTAAATAATAAGGCCTCACAGTCTGTGGGATGTTGATAGCCACGGCAATTTTTAATGTCAAGGTGCTGCTGAAAATTGTTCACACTTTCTGAAGAATGCTGAGATTTGACAATCATGACCAATCAAGACCAGCAAGGCCTGTGACACACAAACTGGCAGCCATCAGAGAGGTCTGGGACAAGTGGGTTAAACGTTTGCCATGCCTCCTCAACCAAATCCAGATTGTTGACTGTTTTTGCCACTTTGTAAATAATTACATTTTTTTTAAACATTTATACGGTAGCAATCATAAACCTCTACTGTGTCAAAGAAAACTTTTTTGACAGTGTAATACTAGTCACTGGTGATTGTCTTGTATTGTGTAACAAGAAATGAATTAAATTGAGTGGAATGGATAAATAATAGGTTGTTTTATCACGCAAAATAGATTTTAGATTTGATTTAGAGTAGATTTTGGGGGCTTTTGTAGGGCGGGTCATTTTTGAATCATTGGACGCGGGGAGGTAGCAGAATGTTAAGACTGCACAAGACTGATAAATTTTATCATAATGTGAATGTGAAGATAATTTTCCAAGCTGTTGTAGTTTGCACGTATGCTTGAAGCTGATTTAATGCTTTCGATGCATTCTTACCAACTGGAAAAATGAGAGAAGGCTTATACATACAATAAGAAAGTTGTTGAGCAATTATTAGTTTTATTGGTGCGGCAGATAATTCAAGTATTTTACATATTTGTTAAAACTGTAAATAGGTATTGACAGCAGATCACGAGACAGATAGTCCGTGAAAAATAACAACAAACTCAGAAACAATCAATCGGAGCCAAGATTAAAGTCTTAGCAGAATCCGTCTGGCATGGTGCTGATGGTTACTCCACCATATAACATTTGGGGAAACAATGTACTCTACTTGAAAAGTAAAGTTACTGTTATGTTAGCTTACTAGCTATATATAATTTATATAGGGAATACAATGTTATAAAATTACATCACATGCAATACAAATACAAAGGATTTGAAGTCAAAGTTTGCATTCAGGGACTATAGTCCCTGTAAAACATTTTAGCTGTTTATCTGCTTTTATCAGTGGCTTTGCTAAACAGCATCTGTGTGTGCTGTGCGGGGAGAAAGGGGAGAGACCTGTAAGGTGTGATTGTTTACATTTTCATGCTAAGTCCACAGTTTTCTCAGACCTCCCTACTGCAGCTGTGATGTTTTTGTCATTTTACTCAGGAGCCACTGTCACCCCCCTCAGTGTATAGTGTTTTGTGTCGCCCTTTTTATTAGAAAACCACTACATGAGTTTAGTCCATTGTTTTTCAACCTTTTTTGACCTAAGCTACATTGTTTTCATTGAAAGAATTACGAGGCACACCACCAAGCAAAAATGTAAACAAATGATACTCTATAGTCGCATATATTAAATTTACAGTAATTCTTATCAAAGTGTCTTTAATATGAATCAAATAAACATGTATTTTTTTTAATCATATTTTATATCTCTTATTTCAAATTGCACTTAACATGTCCACTTCAAAAATACAATTATCCAATTTCACCAAGATAATTTCCACGGCACACCTGACGATCACCCAGTGTGCCGTGGCACACTGGTTGAAAAACACTGGTTTAGTCTATGTATGGTACCTCATTCTGGTAATCGTAACCAACGAGAATGATGACCACAAAAAGAAATAGTAACAAATTAGTTACTTGCAGACCTTGAAATCATGAGACTTAACAAGTGTTGCATCTAGCCAGGATTATTATTGTAGTGATGACAATTGTCATACAAAATATTGTAAAGTTATAGTATAGTATAGTATAGTATAGTATAGCATAGTATAGTGTAGTACAGTATATTACAGTACAGTATAGTATAGTATAGTATAGTATAGTATAGTATAGTATAGTCTTTATATATATATAACTTATGTTGGCCTTTTAAACAGGAATATTAGATTGTGAGGTTCTTTTTGCTTGACCTTAACTTCTACCTTCAAATAAACGTCAGAATGCATGAAACGTCTTTAACTTAAAAGTTAATCTAATTTCAGAGGGAACTAGAACTAAGAATATGTTTTAAATATTTCCATGAGAACCACTAACGTTCTCCCTGGAGGAGTGAATGTCTTCAGATTTAATGGTGGCAGACAGGGTCAGGGTCAAGTGGTTGATGCAAAATGAGAGCCAGGTTTCAAGGAGGATCACATGATCTCAGAAGTCAGGTTTGAACCTGTTGGAAATTAAACATGTTTTGGAGACTTCTCAGGAGGAAATAACATGCTAAATGCAATGTTGCATGTCATTCATTGTACAATGCCTTTAACTC
This sequence comes from Orestias chungarensis, assembly GCA_032876305.1. NCBI lineage: Eukaryota > Metazoa > Chordata > Actinopteri > Cyprinodontiformes > Cyprinodontidae > Orestias > Orestias chungarensis. The sequence continues at coordinate 1,986,610 of JAVLVB010000768.1, read as the reverse complement.
AACAATGTATGGAGTACATAAAGTAAAACCTATTGTGTTGTGAGACCATAAAAGCCACATTTAGGAGCAATCTCTTACAAAAAAAAGCTTGTTGGTGCTCTGTCATGAGTACATCTGTATGATTCATAAGTCACTAACACCCTTTGTTAAATCTATCTCATAAAACACATTTTGCATTATGAAGTGATATCCTTAAAGACCGGTCAAGCCGTTATGGGATAGATAATGTATTGGAAGATTTAAGCAATGTCTTGGAATTACTCCAAGGTTAAGTGGTAATCCTATATCCATCCACTCTTGAATCCCAGTACAAATGACCTGGACTATGTATTTATTGGAAGGAGCACTTATGAAGTTTGATAAGTATCATTCACCTGCCATTAACGGATGATCTATGGGAGCCATTTGTATGCTAATCTCTCTGTCTGTTCATTAGCTTCAGAGGTTACATTTTTGCTGCACAGATCTCTCTGATACAACCAGTGAGATATAACTTTTTAAAGAAAAGAATTGCTTGGTGATCTATGGGATATCCATGGTGTGCCAAATTTAATCTGGAACTATTGGATTTATTCAATTGTGCTGTCAAGACTTAAATGAGGCAGGGGCACTGCATCTATGGATGTCATCATAAAACTTAATGCTTGACACGTCTTTAGTCAGGCATGATTTGTGCCTTTTTCTATTAAATTAGGAAAAGATGTTTTAAGAAAGGACAACTGCCTGATTGACTTAATTGAAGTTTCTTTTTCTCTGTGCAGGTTCAACTGATTTTGAAAATTAGAGACAAATGAAAATGAAAAAACAAATCAGTGTCTTAATAAAGAGGGAAGTGTGAAGTGCTGCATGAAAGTTTAATTCAGGTAAAACAAAACAAGCACAACTCAAAATGTTATCTGAAAGATTTGGTGGGACATTTTTGCCTTATCAGTCGACATCAAAAGCAAAGACAACAGGGAAGAAGATTTTACTAGTCACGGTCCATAACTAAATTGCAGGACACCATGAAAATAATCTACATCAAAGCCCAACTCTTTCATAGCCAACCTTTCATTGGTTGTAAGTTGAGTTGGACCTATTTTGCACTTGCAAAAGCCTTTAGATTTTAGAAAATGGTGTAAAATGTATTCTACTCTTTATCAACTCTTATTTTCCATCAAATCTTTATTATCACTGACCATTTTCAAAAATGAACCTGGCAGGGTTGTCATAGGTTACAAGGGATCGTTACACCTGGTAAGGGGCATTTCAGTTGAAGGCAAAATGTGACCACATATTGAATTCGGAAACAAATTGACTTTTCCTCACCTTGAAAACAAAAAAACTATCAAATGAGATGTTTATTGGAATATTGTAGCAACATCATGTAAACCAACACCTTAACAGAGCGTTCCTGAGAGCTGTTAGAAATCCCTTATGTCAGAACCACAATCACAGACCCTTGCTTAAGCTGGATTTTCTTGTGAAAACCCCTGTAGCAATCAGTTATTGTACTCTTAATCAAACAAATAGTAAAACTTATCCACATTCTCACAAACAACTGAAAATCATAACAAATCTGTCTTATATATCCAGAGCTCTGTCTTCTATTTCTCATACTGGAAGTGTTTCAGCCAAACAATCTGGTGTTTTTTTCTTTTGCAGCAGAAACATTCTGGCATAATATGCTGTTCTAAACAAATCCTACATCAATGCAGAATAAAGCTCTTTAACATGCACTTCCTCTGTAAGTTTTGAAACAATGTACAGAAGGATATATTTATAGCCTATTTGTCAAAACTGTGAGCTGAACAGAACTATTTCATTTTTAGCTATGCAAGTCAAGTATACAAACACTGAACTCATATCCAAACATCTAGATGTTTCCGTGACCCTACTTGGATGTTGCAACAGGCTGGATGTTAGATGTTCCCCAGCGTGTATTACATTTGTTAACAGAGGGTGATTATTTTAGCGCTTAAATCACAATCCTATGAGCGTTTTTAAAGAAGGACAGAAACTATTTGGAATTTAAAGTGATGATGTCTCCAAAGATATAGTTTAACTAAACCTTTTGTACTGTGATATTATTATTTTCTGTTTTTTTAGTTATTCTGTTATTTTATGGCTAAAATAATCCTTACACATGAACCTATCTTACTTCATTTCTGCCTTGGATTCATCAGTACTGATAAATCCTGTCTAATAACTAAATATTACTTTTTGAGTAGCAAGAATCAAGAATCAAGAATCAGTTTATTTATATAGAGCCAATTTACAACAGATGTCTCAAGACACTTTCCAAAAAAAAAAAATTAAAATCAAAGATACATCATAAACAAATCAATTTGAAAAAGAACCCCAGCAGATTGCATCGAGTCATTGACTTGCAGCGTTCACTCCTCTGGAATCTGCAGACCAAAACAATGGCTTGTGTTGTCGTTGACTTTACAGCAATTCCTCATAGCACACGAACAAGTTACTATAAGTGTTATTTCCATTTAGGTCTTCCCATCTCCAGATAATTTCTCTTCCTCTATTGTGCCGGTTAATCATATTATTCAATAACTTTGTGTTTAGTTTCTTGTGTTCCTTCCTCTATGCATTTAGATTTGTTTTTGTATGTTAGTCTCATGCTCTTTCCATGTGGTTTGTGAATCGTTTTGTAGTCTTAGTACATTTCACTTACTGTTATTTAGTCTCCCTCACTACATTTCCCTGCTCTTCTTCGTCCAAACCTGTTCCACATACTCTGATAAGCTCAGTTGGTTCCTTTGTTTTCTCCACCCCTCCTTCATTGTACAAGCCGCCTAGTTTGTATTGTTCATTGCTAGGTTCCTCTTTTACACTCACACCTTGTGCCAGTTTTGAAAACATTCATTTTTTCCTCTTTAAAACTCTTAATTTAATCTCTCTGCTACCGATTCTTTCAGCTTTTCAATGAAACTAAATTCAAAAGGGAAACAAGACAAGAATAATCACAGATTTACACTAAATGCATCATAAATTGAAACACACAATCCACTTTATCATAACATGAATTACATTTTCAAAGAGACTTCATGAAAAAGGGTTTCACAAAACCACATTAAAGCAAAGAAACTTTAGTTACTTGCGGAAGAAAATGTTACTATTGGAAGGCTCCTTTTTTTAAAGTGTAAAATATGTTTAAGCCCCATTTATAAGTTCAACCAACAGGGTTTTAAAATTTGTGGATGGCTGAGGAAGCAGAAAATTCTCTTTTTGAAATTTAAATCAGGTTTGTGGGTATTCTATTCAAAGCTGAAGTGAAAATGGAAAACCTCTGTTTCAACAAAGATATTCAATGCTTGTTTTTTATTCTTATTATCTTGCAAATCCGTGAAAACAAAGTTTCTTGCAAAGGCATTTATACCCTTAAACTGTTTTATATTTTTTTAACACCAAGCAGTAATGTCTTTTACTCTGATTTATATAATAGATCAATTTTGAGCAAGAAACTTTTTTTTCAAATAAAAACTTGAAAAGTGTATTCTGTGTCTGTATTAAGCCCTGGTAAGTCAATACTATTTAAAAACTAATTTGGCTGCAATTACAGCAGCAAAGGACATATAAAACCTCATATAGACTGAATATGTAAACTTTTGTTTCTAGGTCTTGCCAGAGATATTCAACTTCAACGTCTGCTTTGATCCTTGGATATCCTGATGGTATTTTTTAACTTACGCTTCCTAACAAACATCTAAGGCTCTTGCAGAACATTTGGATCTTAGTTAGTACACAGATCTATAAAAAATTAGGAGGCCTTTGAACACATTTGTTTTGGGGTATCAGAGTAAATGCACAGCACACTTGTCAGATTGAATTAGTTTAAAATAGATAAATATGTAAAATGATGATAATTTCCATCCACTTTCCAGTATGCATTAGTAGGTGTTGGTCTATCACATGCAATCTGGATTAAAAACAAAAGTTTATTGAAACTTGACAAAGTTCAAAGAATGTAAGCACTTTTTTACAAGGCATAAATGCAGAAAGTTTTACAAGCACTTTCACATTATCCACTGGTTTGTCTTTTTTATTCAAGATGATAGATAAGGCAAAATTAAGTAAGTGAAGTCTTTTTAGTAAGCTTTCTTTGTTTGGTTGCCAAGGTTTTTTGCTGTGAAAAGACCAATTAAACAGGATCTATTAAAGGGCTTGAAATTATCTGCCTATTAATTGATTAGAGGGTGTTGATTATTCAGCACTGGGGATTAAAGCCTCAATATTAATGTAGCAGATTAATTAGTTTTTCCTACTGACCCCATTCTTAGGTTAATCCCATTTAGAAAAATGGGTTTTATCAATGCAAGGGCTTTCATTAAAGATGTCACTCTTAATCCTAAAAAGACAGCTTTTTCTCTGCACTGACAAATCTCTTACCATCACCATATATGCCAAATGAAGCAACATCCTTTCCACTTAAGCCATTTGGATAGAGTGAATCTATTTTTCAGGTCAGCAAAATGGAAAGAAAGAATAAGGAAAATCTTTAAGCAGATCTGGGTCTCTGCCAGTCAGCTTCAGACCTTTGCTCCCTGGGTTTGGGAGTTAGCTAGTTTCCTTTTTCCTCTGACATCACTCTCCAGGATCTGCACAATGATAACACAGGCCCGATTGCATGACATTACAGCTTCCTTGAGCGCACATGGGAGAGCCGAGTTAAAAATCCCACACGGCTACAGCCTAACTGCAGTTTCCAGTGCACACCAGCTGCACAGCTGGTGTATGGGAGTGAGAGAGAGCGGATACACAAATCCCAGACAAGGCAGAGAAATATAATTCCTTGGGCAAGAGTTTTCTAATAGTACACCACGCTCTGGGCTGCAACCACAAATGTTATTTCCTTTTAAACCAGAGACGTGAGGCATGCACGACATTCATCAAATGTGTGTGGATAATGCTGTTGCTCAGGAAAAACACTCTGCTAATCTTTCAGGTAATAAAACAAACTGCTCTGTGAAAACGTAGTTTGCTTTTTTTTTCCCGCACCTTCATTTTAGATAAGATTATGAGCAAATTTTCAAATTGGTAACCTGTTAGTGGAAAAAAAAAAAAACTAAACAGTGCAGAATGACCCATTGTGAAAAAGCGCACTGTTGTTAACAGGATCGTTGCCGGTGTTCCAAAAAGCCTGTTTAAGGCCATGCAGCCAGGTCTCAATAACAATCAATAGTTTGACTAGACCACTTCAAAAGGCTAATTTTGAGTCATTTAGAGGAGTGCCTCATTGTTATAGCATAACCCAAGGGTGCATGAATTTAATCTTACAAAGGGCATTATTTACACCAATTGTTTTTTTTTTCCTGGTCATCAGTGTTTTTGTTCTTGCATTGATGGCGTGTCACTGCTGGGATAGTTCACCACTGATTTTGTGATCCTACAGGTCTGGCAGTAATCATGCATGGATGTGACTGGTAGTGATTCTTTTCCCCTGAATATCTTTGTTGGATATTAAAGTAAGTTTAGTAATTAGAAGCATTTAAATAAATAATAAACAGATGTAATCTATAAGGTATTACAGTAATTTTAAGTTAAGTCACATTTGTCTTAAAAATCAAAAATAAGCTTCATGGAAAAGATTAGTACGTAAAATTAAGGGAAGAATAGTAAAAATTAATAAGCAATGGAAACTGTTTTTTGCTTAAAAGCAAGTACAAAATTATGAATTGAGTGACTAACACAACAGAATGTTTTAAACGGTACCGTATGCCAAATTACCTCTAAATTGGAGTACTTTTACATGTCCACAATGAAAATTGCTGTCCCCTTAGAGCCCCTAAATACATTGACTTAGACAACTATTAGCAGAGCTGCTTTGTCTTCAAAAGTGGCCCATATGTGTAGGAACTTTTCCTAATTCTGAACTTACTGGATATTTTAACAACTGGACAATTTCTTAGCTAAGTGTAAGAGCTGAACCTTCTGCTATCTGTTTTAAATGGCTTTATACTCCGATAAATCTTAAAAAGCATTTATACTCTTACATTTAATATGATAAGACCCCTAGAGATTTCTAACATTTAAAACCCAATTGCTGTTTTTTTTCCCTTTATGTTTCATGGCTTAGATCTTAATTCGTCTGTTTTCTGAAATTGGAGCCAAACACTAAAGTTCAGCAAAGTAGAGAGAAAAAAATTTACCTTACGTAATTTTTTTCTGTCATAATGCAAGCCAGATGTAACTGCGACCGTGGAAACAGGTGATGATTGCATTAAACTGGAATTGCAAACAGATGGAGGAAAGCTTAAACCTATTCTTGTTTCAATGATGGGGTCATAAATAAAGATTTTTTACCCCATGAGATTAAATGATTTCTGTTTAATTTAAAATACAGGAATTTTACATTCTGTGTAATCAGAAAAAGGCCTCACTTTGGAGTAAAATGTGTTTAGATTATTCCTGTTGCCTTTATGATGTATGTCATGGGTGGATATCACCGACTGCTTGAATCCAACATTTTTTTTTTTTTGTCGTTTCAGCAAAGAATTTTGCTGAATTTGACAGTACAGCTTCTTACCTAATTTTCCATGCCTCAGTGAGAGTGCAGGATGCAGATCTGCTTCACATCAGGTAAATTTATGACAGCATGGGAGAGGAGTGTCTCTAGTAATCAGCCTAGATGAAGCAAATGCTGAAGAAATCCCGGGAGACGAAAGAAAGCAACTGTACACGTCGGCCTGCCTCCTGCGATGGAGAAGACAATGTGCAGGCCTGCAATGAGAGGCAGGCTGACCACCCTTGAGAGACGTTAGTTTAGTGAGCATTTCTACTAGCTATCAGTGATAGACGCAGTAACAACCACCATAATTTACATCTAACCATAAAGAGAAAGTCTTATGATTTTACACCCAGAAAACTAGAGCAAACAAATGTAAATAAAACCCTGCATGTCAACAGATGAGGATTGTTTTTTTCTTTATTCATTTGAAAAAAGCACATCCGAATACATCTCAGATTTTTTCACAGGAGTTACGGTAAAAAAAACAAAAAAAAACTTATTTAAAAAGCTCTATGGCCATTTTGCACAATGAAGATCCAGTCAGAGTGAGACAAAAGATGAAATATACCTTCAACCTTTTTTTTTAAAAATGTGGCGAATAACAGCAAAGCAAAATCCAATTAAACATGCGTAGAGGAGAACCAATGCTTGAATAAAACTGAAAGATGGAAGTCGTGATTACGTAAGTGAATTAAAAGGTTGTAATATGTATGCAACTAAATGAACAATAGAAAAACAGAGATGGAAGAGTTAAAAAAAAGTTGATCACTATGTATAAGGTTAAGGGTTTGAAACACAAAACGCCACAAAACTAAATTAAGAAAAGTAGAAAAAAAGCAATATTGCTACACAGATATAAATCCTTTCGACTATAGAGCATTTCAAAACTTGTGCCACTCATAGAGACATGTCCCTTTAAAGAGAGAACATGCCAACAACTGTATTCAGGTTCTGTCATCTGGGAAATATCTGTATTGGATAAAACACATGTTGTTTTCTTTAAAAATAGAAAGTTAAAAAATGTCTATTCACCTGTGTATCTAGAAATAACTAATCTACAATGATTATCTAGATTATTAAGAAAAAATTTTGAAGTTAGTAGAGTAACAGACTGAATTTATTTCAGAATAAACAAACAGGAGGTGAGAAAATGATCAATAATTTTACAGGACATTAGGGATTGAAACCATTTTTAGGATATTCATGGGTCAGAGTTTGTGTTATACGCCTCAATATTTCCTTCAATCCAACGTTTTCACGTTAATCTGTTTCTATATGGATATTAGCATCTTTTTTGTAATTGCAATATATCAAACCTATACATACCTGCTTAATTTAGAGCAGGCTGTCTAAGCGAAAATTAACTCATCTTTGCCTACTCAGGTTATCCCTAGAGTCACCACTAGAGAGCACAGCTGGTTGATTCTCCAACTCGCTGCCGGACCTCCTCTGTGTCACACACAGGTGTTAAACCCAAAGTCTTTTCAACAAATTCATGCTGTCACAGCTTCGACCCGCCGCCCCAAATGGGGTCTCACGTTCTGCCATTTGGGAAAGTGGACTTTAATGGACCCATAGGAGCCTGACACCTCATCCCAATTTGGTGCCACCTGACAGTGTGACAGATATTGAGCTCTTAAATCATTCACTCACTGGGTAAGATAATTTATTGTACCTTGTAGGAAAAAGCGTTATTCAGCGTTATCGATTTCACATGTCATGTAAGGTGTTTATGCAGCTGGATAGTTTTATTGCAGCAATTGAATTAAGCCGTGATAAGTAAGTTGACATACCTGGCTCAAGGGTACACAAGAAATGCAACACCTGTCAGAGCAATTTACTTTAAGTAAGGGATCATTATTTGTGTCTATGTGTGGCAATTAAATGGTTTTATTAAAAATATTATCTTGCCCAGGAGGTTAGTATTTATGCTTCCTCAATAAATATTATACTGGAAGGTTCGGGGAGCTTTTCAGCTTGTCTCCAACAAGTGCTGCAACATAAAATACTGGGTCGTTTCTCGTTCTGACGCTACCGATTAAGAGCTGCGTTGTTTAAAAGCAAGGCTTAGTTGCAGATGACTGAGGAGGATCAGCTTATTTCCTTTTGCACAGTATGAGGAGAGTAGAGCTTGTCTCAGAAGATCAATGTCTCTTCCTTTGTTGCATCCGTCATGCAGCGTCTTTTTTGCACAATAGCACTTGGAGGTACTGGAGAGTACTGGGGACCACCTGAGAGCCTGCTAGTGCACACAAACTGCTGATTGTGTCTTTATCTGTCCTCTGAAAGCAGGTTTGTTTGAAAGTTTCTTTACATCTCCTCCCCTCTCTATGGACCAACTTAACATGCTTTATTCGACTTTGACACACAAAACCACAAACACTATAATGCGTAAAAAGGCTGTAGTTTGTTACACCTCTCTGGTCGCTGATCAGAGCAGTATCTAAAACATCTCCCTCAGTTCTCTATCAAGTATTAAACCCGGTTATCACTATATATTTAGTCATATAGCGATTATCATTCTTTCTCCTTTAGAGAATTTTTCAGTTTTTTGCCTTTGTGCTGCTCTATACTTCAGATAGTCTAACACATGTTTATATGAGACAAAAATTCAACCAGAGTCAATCCAAAATTCAGTTTTTAGTTTAGAGTTCAGGAAAAAAAAACTATTCAAACCAACTTGACTCTATTTAAAAAAATTACTTCCCCCTTAAATGTTATGGCTGATTGTGCTGCAAGTATTTGTAATAAGTGGTAATACGTCTTTTGAAGTACTAAATGTAATCTTGGTTCCAGGTGCTTTGATCAGTCACAGCGAAGGATTTTCAGAGCATATATACCATAGTTTAACTGACATGAACAACATGCTGTCCCTTAGATTCCTGTTTTGCTGTATAAACTAACTGTGTTTGAGTCCTAAAGACAACCTGATGGTCTACCGCCCCACATTTTGCTGTTGGAGAAATCGTATTCTACTTCATGTTGACAGGCAGGTTCTGTATGTTGTATTTACCCTGGTTGTCCTTGTTTTGACAATCTAAAACATTAAAGTAAGTAAAATATAAAAAACTGATTTGTCAGAAAATAATCTTTAGACTGAATAAAAACCTTTTACAGAGTGGGGATTCAAGAGCATAAAGAGATGTCTTTAAAACAGTTAACAGGAAACGAATAGAGAGCAGACCTCAATATGGAACGTCTCCCTCTCATTAAAACAAGGTTGCTAAGACAAGATAGAAAACAAAATAAACAACCACAGTCTCACCATTCTTCATCCAGAGGAAGAATGTGGGGGCCACCGGGATCCAGGGGCCTGTTTGTGATGACACCTCTGCTCTATTTTCTCTGCCACTTTTCAGCCTTGACAAAATCCAGCGTCAGTGGAGTTCCCTCTTCCTCTCTTGACACGCACACAAAAACACACACACTGGGGCCATTTGTTTTGTTAAGTACTTGCTAAATGCAACAAGCTGATTATCAGGACAGGAACCCTCCATGTTTTCTGCTAAACCAGGGAGTTTAAGGACGGGAAACTTCAGTTCAAACGGCTTCAAGAGCTGCAACAGATTAGTTGCAGTTCATTGCTTTTAACGAGCTAAACAGTGAGTTGCAAAATAGTGTAAATCTGTGTGTCATCGGTAGAAAAACTTCAAATTAAAATGGGATAAATTAAAGAAATGTTTTCATTTAAAACTTCCTGTAAATAAAAGGTAAATTTTGAGTTTTTGCAGTAAATCTTAGTGGAAAACCTATAATCCGTATTTTACCTGCTGCAGATAACTCTTGGCTTTTACATCTCTTACATACAAACCAAAATTGACTTTCATTAACTTTAAATTTATAGTCTCAGTAATTTGTGGTCGTAGTCTTTTATGCACCAATAAAAAACTTTCATAATGTTCACATTGGACTGTTTTTTTAAAACTGAGAAACGGATGATTAAACCAGAATCTAACCTAGGGGACGCATCACTGTTGTTTTTCTAGGCACCACGTACTGACAACTGAATGTGGGAAGTGTTTCCAGTCAGAGTTAATGTCTGATATAAAGGTAAAGTGGGATAAACAGCAAACGTTTAAGATGTATCCTAAAAAGGGTTTTATATATGCCTTAGCTTTCAGTCAAAGTTTAGTTTGACTGGAATTGCCTTGCACGTTTGTTTCAGTACATGTATACAGATCTATTTAAAACATGTTTTTTTTTAAGTACAAATCCAGTCTCAAGTCTCTAATGAACGAAACACAAACATCCGGTAAAATTATAAGAACTTTCTCTATCTGCTTTTTTGGCCCAACACTTAATCATATGCATTTTTGTCATTTAAATCCACTGAAGTTAATTTTAATTTCCAATTCTTTTGCGTTAGGAACATTCCTTTCACAGCAGGTGGGAAATTCACATTTAATACTTAAGAGTTGCTTCTAATAGCAAGCATGTTTAAAAACATTAGCAGTGCTTGAGAGTCCAGAGTCCCAATCAGAACCGCCACCCCACCCCCCCTTCTGTTTTCAAACTACATTCATTCAGAACTGCAAGCGTTGCTCTTTCTCCAGGTCTCCAAAGGACTGGTTTTACACTGTCTGCACGCATTACTCCCATAGTCTGTTGAAGGCTGATCCTGTCACCCACATCTTCCCTGCAGCCGGGCCACCCAGCCTGGATCTGCCTCCAACATGTCATCCCTCTGTGTGGTCCTAAACAAAACAGAGACCGGGAAATGAAGAAAAGTGTACTGATGCCAGCCGTGAGAGAGAGAAAGAGATGTTTCAAAATATGACAGTGTCATCTGTGTAAATGAGCTCGGAGGAGAGAAAGGCAGGCAAAAAAAGTGTTTGAATAGTTGCTGAGTCTCTTTTTTTTGTTTTTGATGGTGCAAGGTGAATTTCTTTCTTCTAATGCCTCTGTCTATTCAGTGCACACATTTTAAACAGGTAAACCGCTGTTATTTTTCTTTTTTACTTTAGCAAAGCTTTGAAACATGTTATGACAAACACAATGGTATATTCCTGAGATACATCCATCAATTTTGCTTTCAAACAAAACAAGTGAAACAGAAAAGTTATGTGGCAACACAAATTTCAAATTACTTGTTGCTAAATGCCAAAAACAGCAACCAGTTGCTTAGGCAATTGTTATTAATCCTGACTTTACTTGGATACAGAGCCTCAGAATAACTATGAATCATTTTAAAGTTTACAGTGAAACCATAAAACTTCTATCCAAGAATAAATAGAAAATGTTACAACGGATTTATGATCATTGACTGCCTCAAAAAGATGATGTTTTTGCTGGGATCCAATGTATTTTCTCCTCTTTATGGAGGTTTCAATTTGATTTAGGAGTCAGTTGATAGATATTAAATAACCTGCTCATGTGGAATTTCTGAGATAAAGATCTCCGGGTCACATGGTAGACATCCAATGTCCTGAGCATGTTTTGAGTTAGGGAAGTGTGTTGGGTGGCTCCGCCAGCCCGCCTCGGTGATTTACGCAACACTACATGAAATAATGGAAAGCGGTGGAAACAAATGATCTGCAGGGCATGCTGATTGTCTGGCTCTGCATGTGAGCTTCAGCGTTTTGATGAAAAACTTTCATCTCATTACTGCAGTCTGTTGGGACGACTGCCCACACAATACAATACTCCTCTAGCAGTCATAGTGATACTGCAGTTCTCAATACTTTTGACAAAAACTTTATGAGCATGGTGAATATGTCGTTATGCAGTGCCTACAAAAAGATAAAAATGCGCCCCCATTTGATTGTGCCCTTTCATTTATTTTAAAAATCAAACAATGATTTGAATAAAACAAACAGGAAAAAAACGAAATTTTAATCTCAAGGTGTAGACAGATTTCTTCCCAAATGTTGGCTAATTAATAAAACGTGTACGAAGATAAAATACCTTTATAAGTAATTAACTCTTCAAGTAAGTATTTAGTAGATGTACCTTTGGCAGCAATCAAAGTGTTTCTGAGTAGGCCTCAGTCAGGTTTGCACATCACTCAATTCTTCCTTGCTGAACTATTTAGGTCCTGTCAGGCTGACAGGGACTGGCTGTGAGTAGTCCCTCTCAACTGCTGCCTCAAATACTCTATGGACCTGTGGACCATGAGACACTGCAAAAAGGAAATTGATTATACCTGTGGAGATATAACTAGTGGAGAGCACAACAAAGACAGCAATGTTTGCAGCACAAAAACAAATAAATAAATAAATAAATAAATAAAAATATGAGGCAAACTTGATTTTATTAATAAACAGATCGGCACAGTTAAAGTATCGTGATCTCTATAGAGTGTGAATGCGCATGAGCATGCAGAAAGTGTAATAAAGGTCTTACATGAATTATGCACAGACATGGGTACAGAGGGCCACTGCCACCCCCCTTCAGGAGCCCAGAGGGAGCACAAGGTCCGGGACACCGGGGCCAGGCAAGAGCACACAGATCAAACAGCCCACCGCAGGAACACCACGCACCCACCCACCCAGAGGACCACAGAGGGGGTCCGGGGTTGAGCCCCCCGGGGCCGCTGAGGGGAGCCCCCAAGGTACCAGGAGCAGCCCTCACTGTCCTGCCAGGCCCCGGTTGCCCAAGCACGGACCAGGGTCTAATTGCAGCAGACTATTTAATTTCTTAACTAAGCTAAATGTGTTTTTAGAGCTGAATAAGTGTTTTTTTTTTTTGTTTTTTTTTTTTGGAGCAGGTGGGTTTTAGAAATCCGACAGGATAACAAACACATGTTATTCATTGTTCTCTTGTCAATAGTTGTTTTTGTTAAACAGTGATATTCAAATCCTGATCGCAACATTTGGTTTTTCTGAAAAAAATGACCAAATTAACTGAATTGTGTTCCTTTAAGTTGCCGTGTTTGTGAAATGTGCTTGAATAAAACTCACTAACTCTGATTCAGCTGTACCACAAGTGAGGACTGTTTGTCACAGACAATTACAGCTGCTACATGACAGAGAAAAACAGATTCAGAATTCAGTCCAGACCCAAAGTAATACAGCATGTGGTGAACTCACACACACACACAAAAGTAATGATGCACAAGGCAATAAATGGATGTGAACAACAGCACAGTATCAAGGCGTGATGGCTGAGCAGCTGAGTGACTTTAAACTGGCCTTCAGAGATTCTGCTAATGATCATTTAAGTGAACACCCCATCCTGTCCCAAAACCTCAAGCTAATTTATCTTCAGCTGGTTTCACGGTGAGACACAAACAAATTCATTGATTGTATCTTCTGCTCTCCTGTCTCCCGCTCTTCTTAGGCCACATGTCTGTGAATCAGACATCTTCTTTACAGGACTTTCAGTCAAAGCTTTCCTTCTCAAATTAAGCTCAGTGTGTTTTTGTTGTAAACAGCAAACTACAAATCCCTGACCTGAACTGTGCTGTGTTTGTCATCATTTGTTGTGAAAATAATTCCTCTCATGCCCCCCCTACATTTCCCCCTACTGTAAATCACGATAAAATGGCTTGCAGGTGTTAGGATTAAACAATGCTCTCAAAAGATTTGGGCCACAAACACAGGCACAGCTGCTGCTCTCCTTTTGCCAGGTCCTTTATGGCCAAACTTTTTTTTTCTGTTTAGTGTAAGGGCCTTGTAGTACCTATGCCGGGATGCACTAATGGTCATTCTCCAGAGGACTGATTCAAAACTAATTGGAGTTTTGGAATAACATTTTTAAAGCGTATGTATTATAAGAGAGAGAAATAAAATATAGTGTTTTTCAAGGTGTGAAACATTTCATGTCGCTAAATCAAGTTTAAATGACTTTAAATCACCCATTCTTCTTATTATTTTTCTGATATAGCAACAACATTCTCTTCATATAAAAAGAACAGATGAAATAAACCCTGTGAATTGATGCAAATCGGAACAGCTGGACTTGTTGAGGCAACTTCCTGCTGTAAAAACATAAAGTTCACTAAATAAAAATCCACCGACCCCAATGCAACACATCTGGGACATCTGGACGCACACAGCCCAAACAAACTTCATCGGACATCTCTGCTAACAAGCCTCCATCTGCACCCTGGTGGATTGTGCAGTGGTTTGAGGATGACATTTATGATGTCTTAAAACATCAGGTGTAAGTGACTTTACTAAATTGCGCCTTTTACGAATGTCAATATCACATATTACTACATCAGCTCAATTAAATTGAAAACTGAACATTGTCTATTGATTGAATGTGAATGCAGTGTTTTTTTAAGTGAACATGAGTGAGGAGAGGATTTATATGGCTGAAGAAATTTCTTTGATGTCAAAAAGAAAAAGAAAACATATATAAAGGCCTTTTAATAGTACACCTTAATCCACATATGCTCTCCAATCAGGGTCTCATAGGTCGATCTAACTCTCACTTGACGGATTCTATCCAGTTCAGCTTTGGAAGGTGGCATCCATCAAGCCAATGACGTGTATAAAATGGATTAACACCTTCCAATCTAACTTTACCTCAGGTCAGTCAAAAAACTATAATGTTGACACCAGAACATCATCCCAATCAAGATTCATGTCTCTGCTACAGAAAATCAGTCTCATCCTGTTGGGGTTCTGTGAGGGCAACTGCTTGTAAGTCCTGACCAATGGGTTTGCTCCAGCGTTTGGTGGTTATGAGACAGTGTAACCTGGAGGTATATGAGTGGGTGGACATATAAATTGGCCTAACATTTTGTTTTTGGACTGATTTAACAGTGTGACTCATAAATTGTTCACTGTTCCAAGATTATGCAAAAGCAAGATAGCTTCAGTCACAGAATTATAAATCTTTCAATGGATTTGCATACATTTTATTTATTAAAGATAAGAAGTGGAGATTGATTATTTGGAAGGTAGCTGCCTATAGACTTTGTCACGTCTGCAACCAGGGAGAGATTGCTTAGCAGCTAGGCAGGGACGCCTTCTTGATTCCTCTTGCTGAAGAGAGGTTCTAAGGCAGATTTAGAGATTTTTGGGGACGTTGGAGAGATTTTGGACAGGCAGACAAAAAGATAGTTAACAAAATAATAAAGTATTTTTGAAGCATTAAACTCTTCAAATTTGTTTTTAGTAATAAATATTATTATGATCGTTTTCTAAGTTTTTTATTTATTTTATTGAAACATAAAAGTAGAAAAATCAAACCTCTAAAGTACACAATACTTGGTGACGGAGTTACAAAAGACATTCTTTCTTGTGCTTTCTTGAGTCTCCAATGTCAAGAGGTCATATGATTTTTAAGGAGTTTAGTTAGGAGATAGGTGACTTAAAGGCTATTTTATTAAAAGTTTGAAAAATAGAATAGGCTAGAACAAACTCATGGACTTCTTTATGAATCCTGGGCCACCAAAACCTTAGGGAGATCAAAGCAGTGGTTCTACTGGAGCCAAGATGACAGAAAACCTGGATGTGTGAAACCATTGGATGACTTTGGAGCGGCACTGCAGAGGGGATATACGTCTTTGACTGAGGAGAGGGTTTGGGATCAGTTTCTTGCTTGAGTGGTTGATTGACTATCTCCTTGATTTCCCTCTTTACCCAGCTAATGATGCAACTGGAAGGGAGGATGGTTGTGGGTTCCGAGGGGACTTCATGAGAGGAGAATTGTCAGGGGAGGGCATCTGGTTTCAGGTTCTTAGATCGACCATCTAAGTCCCCTCTACAGGTCTGTAAGGGATAGTAAAGTTAAAGTGGGAGAAAAATAGAGACCAATGAGAGTGACAAGAATTGAAACTTATGGCAGACTGAAGAGGTAAAGATTGTTGTGATCTGTCCATAGTAAAACTGGTTCGTTCTTACCCTCCAACTAATGACGGCACAACTCCATGTGAGTTTGATCACGAGGTGCTCCCAACCCCCACGTTGTAGTTCCTCCCGTGGGGTTTGTTCCAGAGCATTGTGAAAGTACAGCTCCAACCCCTGTGTCAGAGGCGTCAACTTCAAACACGAACCGTTTGTGGTGGTCGGGCTGTACCCGGATGGGTGTATGTGCAAACATGCAAGTGTTTTAAATAGTTGAATGCTACGTTGGCGGCAGGTGTTGAAGTGAATGTTTTCTTAGATTATGTCAATGCTGTTAAAGGTAATGCGATGGTGCCGTAATCCTTCATGAATTAATGAGAGAATTTTGCAAATTTTAAAAAATCTTGATCAAAGTTTTTTTTCCAATCAGTGACAGCTTGGGTATTTGCTGGGTCTGCACATAACTTCCCCCCCTTGAAGATGAATCCAAGCAATGTAGTGGAAGATTGGTGAAATTTACACTTTTCGACCTTGATGTATCTTTATTGCAGAAGGTGTTTGAGGACGTGTTGAGCATAGAGTTTGTGCACGGAGATAATCATTGATAAATACTTGGAAAACTGTCAGTGTGAGCTCTTTTCAGCTACTTCTCCAGTTGGCCACAGGGGGTCACCAGTGCTCTTCCTCTGCTGGAGCTCCTTCCACCCCGAGTGTGCCCGGTTGGCGTTGATGAGCTGAGGCAGTATAAGAGGAGTGGTGGATCAGCTACTCGACGCGTGAATGTTTGTTTACTCCCGGTAAAACCAGTCTCAGTGCCAGTCTCTAGTTGCTCCTAGTATTTTTGAATGTTTCTAGTTTTGTTTCTTGTTGCCCATTTTCTTGTTGAGTTATATTTATTTGTTACTTTGTTTTTTCCCCACGCCTTTAACCTCCGTTGTGCTCACTTCAGGTTACCGTCATCTCCAGTGCTCAAACACCTCTCAAGATCCATCTCTGGTTGCTCACGTCCATCTGGTCTCTCCGCTCCTCTTGGCTCAGCTCGGTCTGCCCGCTCCAGCATAGCTCCATCTGCCGCACACACCCCTAGACAACTGCTCTACCATCGTTGCTGAAAGGAACTCACCGCTCACTCCTCCCTGGCGACAACTGTTCACTCCACACCAGTAAGATCGTTCCGGTAATTCTCCCTCACCCGATTGCTTCTACTCACCTTACCTGTCCTAACCCTCAGAGGTCTCCGGTCTTCCACGTCGTTGACGTTTCCAGCTTCCTGCCGTTCACCCGCTGCCCCGCTGTCTCCCGTTCCTCACCGCTCATTGCCGTTGCCCGTTGCTGCCCGTTGCCGGATCCCCTTTCCCTCAGCCCCATATCATTTTGGGATTTGACTGGCTGCAGAACCATAACCCCACCATCAATCAACTGGTCAGATTGCTCCATTTCCTCCTGGTCGTCTAACTGGCTCTCCTCTTGTCTCCAGGCCAACGTTCCTCCTAGCCCGCCCCAGGAGGACGTCTCCATCGATTCCCAGGATTTTAGCAACGTTCCCGAGGAATATCAGGACCTTAAGCAGGCCTTCAACAAGTGTAAGGCCTGCTCCCTACCCCCATTACAGACCATATGATTGCGCCATTGACCTTCTGCCCGGAGCCCCACTACCCTGCAGTTGTTTATACAACATCTCTCACAAGGAGCGGGAATCGATGGAGACCTATATTAATGAGTCCCTCGCCGCTAGCATTATCAGGTCCTCCTCTTCTCCCCTCGGGGAGGGTTTTTTCTTCGTCACCAAGAAGGATGGTTCGCTCCGACCTTGCATCGACTTCAGACGGCTCCATAACATCACCAAAAAGAACAATTACCCATTACCTCTCATAACCACTGCTTTCGAGTCCCTTCACAGAGCCACAATATTCACTAAACTAGACCTCCGCAACGCCTCGGCAGATCCGAGCAGACCCCACCAAGGTTCTCGCAGTCACAGAATAGCCCACTCCAGACTCAAGACGACAGCTACAACGTTTCTTAGGTTTAGCCAATTTCTATCGCCGCTTCATAAAGAACTATAGCCAGACCATTTGGCCACTCACAGTCCTAACCTCCGTCAAAAAGACCTTCATTTGGACCCCGAAGCAGAACAAGCCTTCCAACAGATTAAGAGCCTTTTCTCTAGAGCCCCCGTTCTAGTTCAACCCGATTCTTCTCGCCAGTTCACCTTGGAAGTTGACGCCTCCGACATGGGAGTTGGAGCCATCTTCTCCCAGAAATCTGAGGAGGACAACAAACTCCATCCATGTGCCTTCTTCTCCTGACGTCTTTCCCCGGCTGAACGCAATTACGACGTGGGAGCTATCAAGTTAGCACTTGAAGAATGGCGTCATTGGCTGGAGGGGGCTAACCATCAGGTGCTGGTTTGGACCAACTACCGCAACCTGGAGTACATCAAAACCCAAACAGTCTCGCTGGTCTCTGGTTTTCTCCCGGTTTAACCTCTCCATCTCTTACAGGCCAGGATCCAAGAACATCAAACCTGATGCCCTCTCCCGCCAATTTTCAACGGATGAGTCTTTCACTGCTCCAGCTCCCATAATTTCCCCTGACTGCATGGTTGGCTCGGTATCCTGGGAGATCGAAGGCATCGTCCAGAACGCCCTTCTCCATGGACCTGACCCTCGGACCTCCCCACAGAAAACCCTGTATGTACCATCTTCCGTTCGTTCACAACTCGTTCACTGGTTCCACACTTCTCGTTTCTCCTGTCACCCTTGTTCCAGTCGGACCATAGCTCTGGTTTCCTGCAGATTCCGGTGGCCTAACCTCCATAAAGACATCGTCGAGTATGTACAAGCCTGTTCCATCTGCTCGAACAATAATACCGGCAATAAACCTCCTTCGGGCCTTCTGCAGCCCCTCGAGATCCCCAAACGTCCCTGGTCCCACATCGCTGCCGACTTCCTCACTGGCCTTCCTCCCGCTCAGGGTATGACCACCATTCTCACCATCGTTGACCGTTTTTCTAAGGCCTGTCACCTCATTCCTCTACGCAAGCTATCTTCTGCCTTCCAGACTGCCCGACTCCTGGTAAACATGTCTTCCGGCTACATGGCAAACTGATGGTGCATTACAAGAGTCCAAAATGGCATGACTATATAACTGAAGTAGCCTGAAGGTGTCTTGAATACAGACTTCTATGCATCTCCCTGGTGTATTCTAAAAAGGTAGTAGGTGTTGGACTTAACACCTTCATCTCGACCACATCACAAAGAGCTTGTAATACAATCAAACCAGATACAGCTTTTAACGAGTATTATACTTTTATTTGTTTTTTTATTATATTTAATGTTTATTATGAATGTTTTTCACCATGGGTTTGAGAGTTACTTAATTTACTCTTCTTTATGTTAGATGTGTGGATTCTTACCTCATGTAATGTATTTTCCTAAACTAAATAAAAAATAGGATGTAAAGATCTGATCACAGATCCTAATATAAATGTTTCCGACAGCAGCAATTTTGACCTGTCAGGTGTAACTAATAATGTTAATGGTGGCTTTGTCCTTTTTAGGTCGCCCAGTAAGCCAAGACAGTGAGCCAAACATGCACAATAGCAGAAGCCTGGGCCTGGCAGTGGAGCAATCACATGAAAAAAAGCCAGCATTAATGTTATTGGATACACCTGTTTTTGGCAGCTCAAAATGTTGTGAGAAACATCCTCTGAATAATAAGAGAGTAGCAATTGCTTCCATGTGCATCAGGATATCATTTAAAGTAATTCACTATAAAATCAGCCATTTATAGATCAGTACAGAACTTTGAATAACAATCTGACAGCTCATAAATCTTTTCCATAATAAACAATAATCATCTCTTTGTTGTTACTCATAAAGGTGTGTTCGCTTTTAAATTTCCACTCACACCAGGATAGGAAAGACATATAATTGCTTCAGACAGTTTGGTGCGCTGTTGAAATGAAACTGCAGATTGCTGGATCTCTTGTTAATAGTCTAGAGCTGTTCCAAGCACGTACCAGCCTCACTTAAAATGCAAGTCTCACGTAAAATGAGAGTTCAGAAAGCCTGGCCTGGTTTCATCACACTTAAGAAACATAGTTAAAATTACAATTACCTTGCAGCTTGACTCCAAACCCACTTTGAGGTGTTATATGAGGCGGCAGACTGGTGATGAGCACGAATCCTGCTTGGCCAAAGGGTAACTGGATCCCCACAGCAATTAAACAGGGTAAGGCTATGGTTTGCTGTAGTGTGAAAATCATTACTCATGGTGAACAGCTTCTGGACATAATTGCTATAAAGAAGTTTATTCTACATTAAACACAGTTACTACACACAACAGCTCCACAAATCTAGACCACTAAACTGAAACGATACCCATTTTTAGCAATGTTGGTACAGATATATCTGCCCTTCATATAGACTGGGAATATTGAATGATATATTTGATCACCTCAGCTCAAACTGCAAACAACTGGGAGGATGAATTTTTAACATTGCTGTTAGGGAGCTCTGTTTTAAATTTGAAGAATTAAGACTGTTTTGTACTGTTTTACAGATAAAGATTTATTTGGGAAGAACACAGTAGTAAAGATGGAGAGATTAAAACACGTAAACACCAAAACGTGTTAATTAATGTTGTCAAATACCAAGTTCGAAAACCTTTTTATTAAAGATTTAATTAAGATAAAATACATACACAAATAAACCAATAACTACTCAAGTACAGTTTACTACTAACGAATAGTCTGACTGATTAAAAATAAAGTATTTCATAAAAGAATGCTGATCTTCCAGGGGTTTAAGTGTAAGGTATATGTTGAGCTATAAAGGCTAAATGAAAACTAATGAAGTTTAAAACAAGGTCACAGAATCATTATTGATCCATCCACTTCCAACACCAGAACTTTCATGGAGTTTTCATAAAAAAGGTTTCTAAGGGATCTGGAGACACATCCAAGGTATGAATACAAATCAAAACAGAGTCTTAAAACCCTGCAGCTCACCTTCAGCCCAAGCCTCAAGTGAGAAGATGTCCGGAGGAACTCATCACCCAGACATCAGTGGACTTTTGATGACATACTAGCATATATCTAGAGGTCGTTTTTTTGCATTAATGCCACCCACAGCAAAACCTCCTTCAACCCCCCACACAACACCACAGGCTTTTTCAAATAGAGGCACCCAAGAATTTTACTCTGGTGCTATTTGCTCCAAGGAGTGTTTTCTTTAGACTATAGAGATAAAACAAAACACGTCAACAAAGGTTCATTGTAGAAGAAATACTTTTTTATGACTTGGGTTGTTTTCTTGTTCAAGATCTTAAACATGCAGTTATTGAATTGAAAAAAAAGTCAACTTCACATTCACAATTTGGAGCAATCCTAGATAACTTCAAAGCTTTCTGAATATTGCACTGAGACTACAAATGCTACAAAATGCTTCACAAAAGGGAACTTTCAAAAATATTGGCAGGTTTTTTGATAATATCTTTGTTGAACATAAAATGTTGAGTAAAAACAATATAGTATCCTGGGAAAAAGAGGTTGTTTTGTCTATATCTAAAATATCTGTCAAGCTAAATTTTAAAAGCACTCCCCATTGGTAAAGATTTGGTGTAAGTAGTTATTTTATACAACATATAAATACAACTTTACATTTAACATATAATTCAATACTGTAGTAGTTAATGTTTCTTGTGTAAGAAAATCTCCATAAATGCCACTTTGAATATAAAGGTCATACTAATTAAAGTATGCTTTATTTTAACTTGAGGTTTGTTCTTTAGTTTTAAAGGTCTATGTTTAGTTTTAGTTTAATATCTTTTATACCCCTCTTAGGCATACGTAGATGGTATCTGACCTGGATAAGATCAACAGGACAGTTTATCACACAGCACTGCATGTTTTCTTTGAAAAACGTTTATTTTTATTTACCTCCCAATATGTCCTGCAATCCCCCAATTAAAAAAAACAAACATGCTGCAGAAATTTCAGTGAGTTACGGAGAACCAGCAGACAAAGTAATAGGAAAACCACATGAAAAAGAGACCTGACTTTGTAGTGGTCATTTCAAAACTACAAAGAGAATTAAAAGGCTGACTCATGTTGTATTTTTTGCTTTTCCCAGCATGTGTCAGAGTTTAAATACATCACTTCAAGCATGTGCACAGGGGAAAGGCTGCGGTGCATCAATGCGTCTGCCGTGAGATTAATGAAGAGAGCGCTTAAAAGTTCAGCTGAATAAACACTCCAGTCATGGACTGGTAAATATCACTTCAGTCAGGGAGGTGCTTTCTTTCATAAATTTTAGATACAATAAAATACATTCTGGGTATAAGTTGCACTTCTTTATTTCATCTACCGCAATTTAACCCATAGCTTTAGCTTTGTTTTATATCAAGAATTTGGAATGATTTAGATTTTTCTGATTAAGACCTGCCTGTGTTTTTTTGTTTGTTTTTTATTTTTTGTAATTTCTTTTGTCAAGTGACAGTTTCTTTCTTGATGGTCATGCTTGATTTGTAAAAGCAATAAAAGGGTGATTACTGGGCATTGCATCTCTTCTGGAATTTTATGTTCTAATTAACAATAAGGTTTGAAAGGAATTATGGTTTACGATAGATGTCACAGTGGGTTGGCCATCATTGCCTTACTATTTTATACATTAAAAAAAAGAAAAAACATGTCAGAGACAAGTGTGAACACCCTCTCTTTATCCAAACTCCAGTGGATCCAGAACGTCTCTGCCGTCTATTAGCCAGTGCAGGGCACCTGCAGGTGCTGACACCGAGATGTATACACATGTGAATCAGGACCATATGCATCTTGTTAAAGCTTTTCAGGGTTTAATAAATTTTTCATTGGTCATGACCATCTTTGTCATATTGTTATGTTCTGTGTGGACAGATAAGAAAGAACAGGAAGACAGATTTTATGAGTTTAGTTTGGGGACCATAGAGATGACACTACACACACACATACACACACACACAGTGCAGGGATTAACATCTTCTGTCAGACCAAATACATGACTCTTGTTATGGCTAATGAAATTTAAGAAGGGTGTAGCTGTTTTGAATCCTGTGATTTGACGGTAATATGGTCAGATATGTGGAGAGTGAATTTGATTTTTTATTTTGTTAAAAGGCCACTCCCACCTGTCTGGGCTTTCATTTGTTTTATTCTGATGTGTAACAACATCCCAATATCATCCTGCTCTAAGGCATTCCTTGTGCTCTTGTTTCCAATTCTAAATGGTAAACATAAAACCTGTATTGGTTGGTCAGAGCTGAGACAAGACTGAATTGAGTTTCTGTGTGGCTAAAATGATCATGAGATCATTTTTTATATGAATCAAAATGTTTTCACCATACGTTCATTTTAAAAACTGTGGTTGGAATGATTACAACACAAATATCTGAAACATAATTTTTTTTAGTTGGGTTTTTAAATGTTGCTTGTTGCATCATTTTCTTGATGAAAAATTTATAATAATAAAAAAAAAAAAACATTTTAGAAAAAACATCTGTATGCCTGCATAACAACAGAAAAGAACTGAAGGTTTTTCCATTCTTCTTTGTTGTGACCCTTTCAACATACAGTAAAAAGTAAAAATGCCCACACCTGAGAATAAATAATAAACTTCTAAAGAAAAGCAGCTAAAGTCATTTTAACCTAATAGTACTTAGGCCATGCTCAGGACATTCTTGCTTCTAGTCGTTTAAGTAGCTAACATTAATATTTTCGCCACAAACAGGCATGCAATCTGGTATCACAGCAATGTTGTTAAAACTTATGCAAATTTCTTTACAAAACAAAGTGTTTTGTTTGTTTTTGTTTTTGTAATACTAGATAATGGCATCTTGTTTTGCTCAAATTGACCACGTATAAAAATATTAATTTACCTTGGCAGACAACAACAGCAAAAAAAAAAAAAAAAAAAAACATTCTTCTTTGCATTATCTATCTAAACCTGCTATGAGTTTGAATGTTCCCCCACCTAAAAATTAAGGTTTGTCTTCAGGGACTCCAATGTTTTCCCACGGTTCCAAAATATTCATGTAGGGTTACCTAACCACTTTAAATTTGTGTTGGGACTGAATTTGTGCATAAATGGCCGTTTAAAGGCTTCCAAGATGGCATTAGGGAAACTAGGGAATACAGGGAGGATTCAAGGAGAAGTTGAGAGTTTTGATACTGGGACACTCATTAGCAGAGTGAGTTATAGGTAAATGTATGAAATGGCAGCTTTAAAGGGAGCATCACTAGTGGAGCTTGGGGAAACCGACCAGTCAGTACAGATTGAATACAAAAGCAAACACTTGGCGCGATTTCTGCTGGAAGAATCTAATCAGATTTTTTATTACACCAAAGCAGAGATCGAAGATGGGTGGTCCACAGCTCTCGTGCTGGAGGGAATGTGATGTGGGTTGTGCAGACTACTTTCATATTTTTTGGGATTGTCCGCAGTTGAAGACCTTTTGGAAGGAAGTTAATCAAGTAATCTATGAAATTATCGGTATAACTTTAACCTTGTCATTTCCTGTTATGTACCTCGGAATACTTCCTGAGGGACTCAGTAATGGGGACACATACCTGTTAAAGATAATTATGATGGCAGGCAAGAAAGCGATTACTAAATGTTGGCTCCAGCCCAGACCTCCTACTCTGAAGCTGCTTGTGAATATTATAAAGCTGATTCACAATATGGAAGTGTTGACTTTTACAATACGGCTCATGAAGGAGAAGGGAGAGAAACTTTGGGAAAAATGGGATCATTTTATTGCCAAAGGTGTGTAACAGTTAATTTTTATGATTACACATCACTATGATATTCACCTGAGAGCCTCCCCTGTGTTACTGTTACGAGATTTCATACAGTGAAATGTCTGTAAAAATGTAATGCTCACTAGTATGACTGCCTGCCATTTGCCCTAGCCCTCATGTTTGGATGTGTTTGCTTGTATGTATTTGAATGTTAAAAGACGAATAAAAATAAAGTATAACAAAAATAAAGAAATAAAAAATAAAAAAGCAAACACTTGGATAATTGAAAACATTAAAAGTTAAACTAGAAAAAAGCTAAGTCAATGGAAACACAAAAAAACAAAAAGAGTAATAAACTGTCAATTGGTATAAAAATAAAATTAGTGAAGTATTACCTGTTTAGCTTATTCGGTTTAAATTACAGTCATGCAGTTTACAGCGGCGGTGTTACATAGTACGATCTTATAGCACAATCAAGTAACTGTTTCAATATTAGTTATTATGAAAATGCTGTATATATCAAGAAATAGATCATGACCTTGCAACATAGCAACTGCTTCTCCATCCCTTTCACTGATGCTGTTTACAACTTAGGAGTGTCACAAAGAAGCTGTTTTATATATTAGGATTTTTTTAGATAATCCTACCCCCACCCCCAAAAAAAATTCTGACCTTTTACATCAAATTTTACATACAGGCCTTTAAATATCAGAACTTTCATAGTTACTTTTAGTAATGTAAATGTTTATTTTGAACCTGAAAGTCCCCAAAAAAATAACAGCTGCAGCACATCCTCAACACCCCTACACACAGACAAAGCAGGTTTGATGAGATAAAAGTGAAATAACCAAAGTTTTTTTTTCTTTTACATTCATAAGTCGTCTCTTTAAAGTGTAAATTCCATTTGTGTCTGGATGTTTACCCCAAAAAGATCTTTGCTCGTTTAAAAGTTGTACATAAGCTGGAATGTAATTACTCAGCAAAGGAAGTCATCTAAAAAGAGGGTGTAGCTGCCTGTCTCTGTCTCTCTCTCTCTCTCTCTCTCTCTCTCTGTCGGGTTCTCAGAGAAAACAGAACGTTAATAAATGAATAAGGGCCTCCTACTCCCTCTCTGTCTCATCTGGTTCATCACACTCATATCCAAGCAACTTATGGGGCCAGAACTGTTCTGCAGAGTTTGCACTCCAACTGCTATATTGCAATCAAAAGCACCTGGCCTCAGGGCTTGGACCGGTCACAGCATTACGGCTCACAAATGAGCCAGCCGCTCCATATAGCCCCCATAATTGTTGGACGGAGGAGCATTTCAGATTGTTGTGTTTTTTTATTGCATGCTTTTACTGTTATTGTAGCACAAAATGCCCGGGCCAAATTGAAACGCCCTATGCAGACTTTATGATCAAAATTTTGCAAAACAAACAGAAGGTTCCTTCTCAAAGATTTATCCTGCACTTACAATATACAGATGTGAAACTCTTGGATGGGATGGTATAAAGTTTTCTTCATTGTTTTATTGTACAGATTTAATTATTGATCAACCGAATCATGTAAGGGGATTTAGCTAGAGTTATATTTCAGTATTTTGAGGAAAATGAAACTCAATGAAACACAAGCGGCCTTATTTAAAGTGGAAACACAAGGTCACCAAATAAAGCATGAACAACCAAGACTAAAATCTAAAAAGCATGAAACAGGACACCTGTGCTTTACGCTTTGTCTACCGTAAGTCTTGCTCTCTCCCACTCTGTAGTAGCCTGAATAAACTGCAGACAGGTTTCAACATATCCTACCATTTAATATTCTTTTAAAAAGGACCAGTGTGCTTTCTTTAAACCCATTTTTTAAAAATACCTCATTCATGCTAACACAGTTCACTTTGAGATTCTTAAAGAAAATACTTCCTGGTAAATGTGTCCTTACCGCAACCTGGTAGTACTTGTGTCTGGTGGGTTCACTGACTAGACTCTGTTACGGCAGGTTGAAATGAAAATAATACGATTTTGGTCAAAAATCGTTAATCTATAAATATAGTGTAACTGAAAAGATTTCCTTAATATGTTTTCATGCAATGCATTTTTCCGTTTCTGTTTCTGTTTTTTAATTTTTTTATTTGAGAGTTGTTGGTGCAGCAAGCAGTTGCAAAGATAGCTTACACTTTGGGATGGATCTGATTAAAAAAAAAATATATATATATATACACACATATATATATATATATATATATATATATATATATATATATATATATATATATATATATATA